>CAUYRT010009949.1:0-13033 GCA_963574885.1 Lepilemur ruficaudatus
GTGCTAGCTCACTGTCATTTCTTAAAATTGAGTAGTATTCCATTGTAAACATATACCAAATTTTAATAATCCACTCATGAATTGATGGGCACTTGGGTTGTTTCCACGACCTAGCAATAGTGAATTGTGCTGCCATAAACATTTGGGTGCAGATGTCTTTATTATAGAATGTCTTATACTCTTTTGGGTAGGTGCCTAATATTGCTATTGCTGGATTGAATGATATTTCTATTTTTAGTTCTTTGAGAAATCTCCAAATTCTTTTCAACAGAGGTTGCATTAATTTGCAGTCCCACCAGCAGTGTAAGAGTGTTCCTGTCTCTCCACAACCTCGCCAGCATTTGTTGTTTTGGGATTTTTTGATAGAGGCCAAGCTCACTGGGGTTAGGTGGTATCTCATTGTGGTTTTGATTTGCATTTCTCTAATGATTAGAGATGTTGAACCTTTTTTTTTATATGTTTGCTAGGCATTCTTCTGTCTTCTTTGGAAAAGTTTCTATTCATTTCCATTGCCCAATTATAAATGGAGTTGTTTGGTTTTTTCTTGTTAATTCTTTTGAGTTTTAGATAGATTCTTGTTATCAGAACTTTATCAGAAGTATAGAGAGCAAATATTTTCTCCCATTCTGTAGGTTGTCTATTTGCTCTAGTAATAGTTTTGGCTGTGCAGAAGCTTTTTGATTTGATCAGATTCCATTTGTTTATTTTTGTTGCTGCATTAATTGCTTTGGGTGTCTTCTTCAAGAATTCTTTGCCTTGGCCGATGTCTGAAAGATTCTTCCCAACATCCTCTTCTTGGATTCTTAAGGTTTCCTGCCTTAGGTTTAGGTCTGTTAACCATCCTGAGTGTATTTTTGTGAGAGGTCGGAGGTAGGCATCCAGTTTCATTTTTCTGCATGTAGCTATCCAGTTTTCCCAGCATCGTTTATTGAAAAGAGATTCTTTTCCCCAATGTATATTTTTGTGTGGTTTATCAAAGATTAGCTTACCATATGTGGATGGTTTCATCTCTGGACTCTCAGTCCTGTTCCAAAGGTCAATGCTTCTGTTCTTGTGCCAATACTAAACTGATTTGATTATTATTGCTTTATAGTACAACCTGAAGTCTGGAAGACTGATGCCTCCCAGTTTGTTCTTTTTGCTTAAGATTGCTTTGGCTATATGAGGTCTTTTCTGGTTCCATACAAAGTGAAAAATGATTTTTTCTAGGTCTGTAAAGAATGAAGATGGTACTTTGATGGGTATTGCATTTATTCTGTAGATCACTTTGGGTAATATTGACATTTTAACAATATTGATTCTACCAATTCATGAACAAGGTAGATTTTTCCGTCTTTTTACATCTTCTACAATTTCTTTTTTCAGTGTTTATTGTCCCGACCCGTGGGTACGTTATTCGCAGAACCTGGAGGAGGGAGCGGGAGTTGGATGGGCCAAGAGACGCGAGAGATGGAGACAAGACAGTATTCTGATCAAGTCTCTTTTATTGAGCATGAGGTTACAGCTTTTATAGACAAGTGAGAGGGGACCACCCAGTCACAATGCAAATTAGGTGAAAAAAGGACTGACCAATCAGGAAGCATTTGAGGAGTTACAGCTTGCAGTTCTCAATTAGGTCCTGTATGTAGCAAAACTTATCATTCCAGGGAAACAGAAACTTAACTTCAACTATGAGGGGGAGGGTAAGGCTCAGGCATCAAGGGTATGGCCAAGCCTCTTGGCTCCGGACAGTTTATTAATTCTCCTTGTATAAGTCTTTTGTGTCTTTTGTTAAATTTATTCCTAGATATTTAATTTTTTTTTGCAAATCTATAAATGCAATTCACTTCATAAATAAAAACAAGAACAAAGAGCATAAGATTCTCTCAATAGATGCAGAAAAAGCATTTGACAAAGTCCAATACACCTTTATGATAAAGACTCTTAACAAAATAGGCATAGGTTGCTCATTCCTTAAAATTATCAAAGTCATCTATGACAAACCTACGGCCAACATCATACTAAATGGGGAAAAACTGAAACCATTCCCACTTCGAACTGGAACTAGACAAGGATGCCCACTATCCTCTTCTATTCAACATAGTGCTTGGAGTCCTAGCTATAGCAATCAGGCAAGAGGAGGTATTAAGGGTATCCAAGTGGGTGCAGATGAGATCAAACTCTTGCTCTTCGCCGATGATATGATATTATATCTAGAAAACCCCATGGATTCTTCCAAGAGACTCCTAGATTTGATAAATGAATTTGGTAAAGTCCCAGGTTATAAAATCAATATACACAAACCAGAGGCATTCATATACGCCAAAAACAGTCAAGCCAAAACTCGAAGCTAATAATACTGTGAATAGCCAGATAGGCTTTAATCAGTTCACAGCAGCACCTCATTTTGCCCAAAAGATGTAGTGTTCTTTCTTTGCTGCTACAACTCAGGTAATGTAAACTAGATAATTTTCTTATATCAAATAAGTTTGTAGGTCTAAGTCTTCAATTTAATTTCCTTGACTTCTTCAGTTAGACCCCCTTTTCTTCTGGCTCCAGCTGACAAAGTCAGTTTATGCAGGCACTTTGAGGGATAAATTAATGTTGTTATTTTAGATGCCTGTCAATGATTACAGTATTATACTCGGCATGAAATTTTTATGAATAGCAGATTTATAAGCAATAATGTTTAAGCAGGACTTCCCAAAGGACATTAATTTCTCTTGACCATGGTTGCAGCTAAGAAAAGTTTTATTAGAGCACAACCACACCCAAACATTTATGTATTGTCTATGGCTGCTTTTGTGATATAGTGATAGATTTGAGTAATTGAGACAGAGATAGCTGTATGGGCTCCAAAGCTTAAAATATTATCTATCTGATCCTTTGCAGGAATTTGCTGACATATGCACTAGAACAGTGTTTCCTCTACCTCAGTAATTCCCAAGGTGACTACATGAAAATTACCATTAATTTCTACTTTTATATTTTCGTATTCCTCCCTTTTAGGGCCTTTTTTTCCTGAAAATTTTTAATGCTCTGTCTATTTATTCTAAGATTTGCTCATTTTTAATACATTTAAGGATTTAAATTTTCCTGTTTACCACTTCAGTTATGTTCTGTATCTTTGCGTGTATACTGCTGTTTCTAAATAGTTTGCAAATTTATCTTGATTCCCTCTTTAGCCTACAACCTATTTAGAAAGGTGCTTTTGAAGATTTTAGGTGGATAGAACTATTATTTGCTATACTTTAATTACTGATTTATCATATCATCACATTTGAGTCAGACAATGTGATCTGAATGATTTTTGCTTTTGGAGATCCTTTGTAGCTTCATATGTGGTCGATATCTGAGGCTTTTTCCATGTGTATCTGAAATTCGTTTATATGCTGTTTTTAAGTACCAGCTTATTTATATATACATTTATCTATGAAATCCAATTTGTTAATTGATACTCAACTCCTTTGTAGACTTACATATTTTGTCTGTTAGAATTGTCATTTTATGAGAGATATGTTATAGTCTCATTATGATTATGGATTTGTCAATTTTCTTTTATTTCTCTATCTTTGTCTCTCTATTTTTCTTCCCTCCTTCCCCTCTCTCCTTCTCTATCTCTCTTTCCACTTTATTTATATCAAAACTATGTTGTTAAATACATAAATGATCAACATTGTATCACTGAACCACAAGCTAAGAACAAAACCAATTCATATTAGAATAGGAGGAAGGAAGGCTCCAGGAAGCAATCTCTACAAGATTAAAAATGAAACATAAAGATTATCTGAAGTGTTTGAATATATTGAGAAAAGTTTTATAGTTCTGTCAGAATTTGAGATAAACATTAGTGAGACAGGCTCTCCAGCCTCTGAACCACAGAGGATCCTGAGGGTCCCAGTCCTCCCACCTCCAGCCCTTCCTGCTGAAAACACGCAACTATCCCTTCTGTGCAGGGATTTGCTAGGAGACACATGTTCCTCTAAGCTATCAGGACTGGGCTTTCCAGTCTCTGCCCCACAGCAGATCCTAAGGGAGCCCAGTCTTGACTCTATCACTTCTCACTGCAGTTGGGGAACTATCTTGTCTGTGTTGAGATGTGCTGGGAGACATGTGCCCGTCCAAGCCAATGAGACAGGCACTCCAGCCTCCATCTCACAGCAGGTCCCAAGGGGGCCCAGTCTCAGTTCCTGCCCCTCCTGCTGCAGTTGAGGAACTATCCCATATATGCAGTGTCCTCCTGGGAGATGTGTACCCTCTGAGCTAATGAAATCAGACGCACCACTCTCTGTCCCACAGCAGATCCCAAGGGGGCCCAGTCTCAGCTTCAGCCTATCCTGCTGCAGTCAGGGAACTATCTCATCTGTGCAGGGTCTTTCTGGGAGACATGTGCTCTCTGATCCAATGAGAAAAGCCTCTCTAGCCTCCCTCCCACAACAGATCCTGAGTGGGCACCATCTCAGCCTTGGCCTCTCTCACTGCAGTTAGGAAACTGCTGAGAGGTATGCTCTTCTGGGTCACTTAAGACAGTCTTCTGTACTCAGATCACTGGCCAGCATTGCCACACAGCCCCAGTACCTTACTTGGATCTTCCTCAGGTCCATCTGGGATGGAAAGCCAAGTCAGCCTCAGAGTCTTCAGAAGACTCATGGCAAGCCTGAACATAGAGTGTCCTCTAGTGCTGAGACAACTGCAGAGGTCACAGGCTCACGGAACTCAATAGTCAGTTTATTTAGAATCCATGAAAGGCTCTTTGAAGGACAGACACAAACAAAGCCAGACCATGAAGACTAAAATAAATACCTAGTAAGTACCTCAATGCATAGATGTTGTCACATGTCCATAAGCATCAAGAACATTTAGGGAACTATGACCTCACGAAATGGACAAAATAAGGTGCCTGAGACAGACCTTAAAGTGATGAAGATGTATGGTCTCTCAGCCAAAGAATTCAAAATAGCTGTTTTAGGAGGCTCAACAAACTTCAAGAAAAAACAGATAATGAATTCAAAAATTTATTAGAAAAACTCAATGGAGAGATTGAAATAATTTTTAAAAATCCAAAAGAAAAACTATAGGTAAAAAAATATAATGAAAACATGAAAGCTGCAATAAAGAACATCAATAGCAGAATTGATCAAACAGAAGAAAGAATCAGTGAGCTGAAATACAGACTATTTGAAAATACAGTCAGTGGAGAAAAAAGAAGTAAGAATAAAAAGGAATGAAGAAAGCTTACAGGATCTATGGGACATAAAAAGAACAATTTGGGTTATTGGAGTTAAAAGGAGAACTGAGAAAGACAAAGTGGTAAATATCTTATTCAAAGAAATAGTAACAGATAAGTCCAAACCTGATGAAAGATATAAATATACAGGTGCAAGAAGGTCAAAGATTACCAACCAGATTCAACCCAAATATTAATAACAATATCCCAAGACATAGTATAATCAAACACTCAAAAGTCAAAGACAAAGAGAGGATCTTGAAAGCAGTAAGAGAAAAGAAGAAAATAACATGTCAGAGAGATCTAATAAATCTGGCTTCACACTTCTCAGCAAAAACTTTATAGGCCAGGTGGAAGTGGGATAATATATTCAGGGTGCAGAAGGAAAAAAATTGCCAACTAAGAATGTTATAACCAACAAAGTTGTCCTTCAGAAATGGAGACATAAAGAATTTTAGACAAACAAAAGCTGAGGGACTTTATCACTATAAGACCTGCTCCATAAGAAATGCTATAGGGAATTCTTAAAACTGAAAGAAAAGGATGCTAACGTGATTCTTACACTAATATTGTAATTGTGGTGTGTAAAGCATTTACATCTTTACCAAGAAGACTAAAAGACAAAATTCTTAAAAATAATAATGACAACACTTTGTAAAGAGATAGACATATAAAAATGCAATTTGTGACAAGAAAAATTTTAAATCTGGGGGGAGAAGTAAATTAACATGTACAGACTCATTTGTTGCTTTTATTTCGATAATCAAAGTTAAGTTGGTGTAAGTTTAAAATAACTTGCTATAAGCATAGGATATTTTTTTTTGTAAGCCTCGTGGAAACCACAAAGCAAAAACCTACAATAGATTAATAGATACACTAAAGATAAAAAGCATGAATTTAAACATACTACCAGAGAAAATCACTTAACTACAAAGGAAGACAGTAAGAAAGGAAGAGAGAAAGAGAGGAGCTATAAAACAACTAGAAAACAAATAACAAAATGGCAGTAATAAGTTCTTAGCTATCAATAACATTGAATGTAAATGGATTAAATTCTCAAATTAAAAGACATAGATTGGCTGAATGGATTAAAAAAGAAGATTCAACTGTATACTGCCTACAAGAAAATAACTTCTATAAAGACACACATAGACTGGGCTGGGCGCAGTGGCTCACGCCTGTAATCATAGCACTCTGGGAGGCCGAGGCGGGCAGATCGCTCAAGGTCAGTAGTTCGAAACCAGCCTGAGCAAGAGTGAGACCCCGTCTCTACTATAAATAAAAAGAAAGAAATTAGTTGGCCAACTAAAGATATATATAGAAAAAATGAGCCAGGCATGGTGGCACACGCCTGTAGTCCCAGCTACTTGGGAGGCTGAGGCAGAAGGATCACTTGAGCCCAGGAGTTTGAGGTTGCTGTAAGCTAAGCTGATGCCATGGCACTCACTCTAGCCCAGGCAACAGAGTGAGACTCTGTTTCAAAAAAAAAAAAAAAGACACACATAGACTAAAAGTGAAAGGAAAGAAAAAGATGTTCCATGCAAATGGAAACCCAATAAGAACATAAATAGATACACTTATCCCAAATAAATTAGATTTCAAGTTAAAAACAATTGAAAAAAAATACCATGAAGGTCATTATATAAGGATAAAGATGTCAATTCAGCAAGAGAATATAAAAATAGTAAGTATATATGTACCCAACTATGGAGCAACCAAATTTATAAAGCAAATATTAATAAATCTTTCCAGGCATGGTGGTTCACACCTATAATCCCAGAACTTTGGCAGATTGAGGCAGGAGGATTGCTACAGGCCAGGATTTTGAGACCAGCCTCAGCAACATAGCAAAACCCTGTCTCTACAATTTTTTTTAAAATTAGCCAGGCATGATGGCTGCACTCATAGTCCCAGTTATTCAGGAGGTTGAAATGGATGTAGTGTTTGAGACCAGGTATTTGAGGCTGCAGTGAGCTGTGTTTGTGCCACTGCACTCCAGCCTGAGTAACAGAGCTCTTAAAAATAATAATAAGATAAAAAAATAAATCTAAAGGGAGAGACAGACTACACTACAATAATAGTAGAGAACTTCATTGCCCCACTTCTGGCAACGAACAAATCATCCAGGCAGAAAATCAACAGAGAAACATCAGAGTTAAACTATACGCTAGGCAATATAGTCCTAACAGACATTTAAAGAACATTTAATCCAACTGATACAGAATATACATTCTCCTCATCAGCACATGGAACATTCTCTAGGATAGATGTTAGGCCACAAAACAAGTCTGAACAAATTCAACAAAGTCAAAATCATACCAAGTATCTTTTCTGACCACAAAATAATAAACTAGAAATCAATAACAAGGCAAACTTTGGAAACTGTACAAACTCATGGAAATAAATGACACGTTCCTGAACAAACAATGGGTCAATGATAAAATTAAGAAGGAAATTTTAAAATTTCTTAAAACAAGTGAAAATGGAAGCACAACATATTCTTCTTTACTAAGAATGCAGCAAAAGCAATACTAAGACAGAAGTTAATAGCAATAAATGCCTACATCAAAAATGAAAATAGAAAGACTTCAAAACAACAACAACAACAACAACAACAACAAAAACCTAACAATGCACCTCAAGGAACTAGAAAAGCAAGAACAAATCAAACCCAAAATTATAAAAGAAAATAAAAGTACAATAAGTAGTTTGTCATTTTTCGGTGTGCACTGTCTGGGGGATGGGCACACTTGTCAGGTGGTGCAAAGGCAATTTATGTAAACAAAGTGTTTGTACCCATGTATTACTCTGAAATTAAAAAAATAAAGAAATAGTAAAGATCAGAGCAAAATTTAATGAAAATTAGACTAAAAAAATGCAAAACATTAACCAAACAAAAATTGGTTTTTTGAAAAGATAAATAAAATTGACAAACATTTAGCTAGACAAAGAAAAAAGAAAACCCAGATGAATAAAATCAGAGACAAAAAAGAGACATTTCAACTGATACCACAGAAATACAAAGGATCATTAGATACTACTATGAACAACTATACACCAAAGAATTGGAAAACCTAGGAAAAAATGGCTAAATTCCTGGCCATATACATGAAGCAAAAATAAATAAATAAAATATAAAGACCGAAGCAGTGATAAAAGGTCTCCTACAAAAGAAAAACCAGGAACTGATGGGTTCACTGCTGAATTTTACCAAACATTTAAAGAATTAAGACCAATTCTACTTAAACTATTTCAAAAAACTGAAGAGGAGAGAATACTTTCAAACTCTTTGTATGTGGCCAGCACTACTCTGATACCAAAATCAAACAAGGACACACACATACACACACAAGAAGCAAACCACAGGCTAATATCCCTGATGAACATAAATGTAAAAATTCGAAACAAAAGACTAGCAAGCCACTTTCAACAACACATTAAAAAGATCATTCATGATGATCACATGGGATTCATCCTAGGAATGCAAGGATGGTTCAACATATGCAAATCTATAACCATGACATATCACATCAACAAAATCAAGCACAGAACCCATATGATCACTTCAATAGATGCTAGAAAAGCATTTGATAAAATTCAACATCCCTTCATGATAAAAACCTTTTGAAAAATTGTGTACAGAAGGAGCATATCTCAACATGATAAAGGCTGTATATTACAAACCCACAGCTAATATCATACTGAACAGGGAAAAATCGAAAGCCTTTTCACTAATATCTAGAAGGTAACAAGGATGCCCACTTTTGCCACTTCCATTCAAAATAGTACCGCAAGTCCTAGCCAGAGCAATTAGGCAACGAAAAAAAAAAAAGTAAAGGGCATTCAAATCAGAAAGGCAAAAGTCAAATTATCCTTTTTTGCAGATGACATGATCTTATATTTAGAAAAATCTAGATTCCATCAAAAAACTCTCAAAACTGATTTAAAAATTCAGTAAATTTGCAGAAAGCAAAATCAATACAAAAATAACAATAATGTTTCTACATGCTAACAGGTATCAATGTGAAAAGAAATCAAGAAAACAATCCTATTTACAATAGCTACACAAAAATAAAATACCTAGAAATATCTCAGGAATGGAAAAACAAATACCATATGTCTTCACTTATAAGTGGGAGCCAAACAAGGGATACATATCATCATAAAGTGGTTTAATGGACACTAAAAACTAAGAAGTTGGAGGGTGGAATGGGGGATAAAAATTTACCTGTCAGGTACAATGTACAGTATCGGTGATGAGTACACTGAGAGCTCTGACTTCAGCATAATACCATTCATCCATGTAACAAAAAACACTTGTACTGCCTATAATTTCTGACATAAAAATAAATAAATAAAAATACTTGCTCTTAAAAAAGCCTCATGACCCATATAGCTTTACAGATGATGAGGTCAACTAAACCTGCAAAAATTAGTAACTCCTTTGTTGATTATTACATTTCATTAATTCTGTATGTGTATTTTTTACATTCTAACATCTTTGAAATCAACAAGAATTTTCAACCAATGGCACCTTATAGCAACCGTTGGATAAGCAAGTCATGATATAACTGACATTGTCTGCATATCTACAGACTTGCTCATAGTTATTCATATTGTTGTCATGTCAAATACACTGTTCGACAAAATCCTCATTCCTGAGATGAAGGAAATCCACTGGCATTGCAGAGTCCACAAGAAAAATATTCTATATCTATAACATTTAAATAAAGGACATAAACAAGAAAAGATCTTAACAGATAGTTATACCATGATCCAGGCTGGAAAAACAATATTTTAGAGATGCTGTTTCTCCCTAAATTAACCTATAAGTACAGCACAATTGCAAACATCATTTCAACAAGATGTTTTATGCAACTTGGCAAACTGACTTTATATTCATCTTAGAAAATAAAAATACATAAGAATTATTTTTTAAAGGTGGACACAAAAGAACCATGACAAGTTGCTCTATCAGATATTAAAATATGCTATAAGGTTAAAATAGGTTATAGTAATTAAAGTAGACAAATAGATCAATGAGATAAAATAGAGAGCCAGGACATTAAATTGATCAAAAAAGTGACACTTTAAATTATAAAGAAAATGATGGACTATGCATTAAGTAATATTGGGATAATTTACAGTATATTAAGAAAAAATAAAGTTCATAATTGATACCATATAAAAATAAATAAATTCCAGATGGATTAAAGAACTAATTGTCAGTGATGTAATTGAATAGTATGTTAAGTTTTAAGAAAAAAATGTATAAATATTTTTTGATCATAGGGTAAGGAAGACCTTTTAGCAAGATTAAAATAAAGAATCCATAAAGAAAAAGATGAACATTTTAATTATGCACTCAATTGATTTTACAATAAATTTTACAATTTAATTATATTATGAATTAATAGATGTGAACTAAATTAAAAAGAAAAGTAAAAGTTTGAGAGAAATATTTGCAAAATACATGACAAGGGATTCATATTAAGAATATATGGGGAAAATCTCCATAAAAATCGCAGACTTCATGACTACACAATATATCCATGTAACAAATCTGCACACGTAACCCTAACAATCTACATATTTTTTAAAAAAATAAAAGAAAAAGAAAAAGTATTTCAAGGAAAAGTCAAAGAACCTATTATGAAGAGTGGGTTGGAAATTATATGATTACACAATTCAGAGAGGAAGAAATTTAAATGGCAACTACATATATGAAAATGTATAAAATCTCACTACTTATTAGGAAAAGCAATATTAAAAGGACAGTAGCTTTTTTCTTTTTTTCTTTTTTTTTTTTCCACTGACTTGGTAAAAATTTCCACTTTTGCATGAAGCCCATAAAATGGTATAACCTCTTTGGAGGGATATTTCTCAGTTGCTATCAAAATGTAAAATTATCCACACTTTTGGACCCCTCATATGGGTGCATATGAAGAGGCAAAGACAAAGATGTTTATTGCTGCATTATTTTTAATTGCAAAAAAGTTCAGAATAATCTAAATGCTCATCAGTTGTTAAATAGCAATATATCTATATTATGCAATAGTTAAAAGAAATGAAGGAGGTCTATATGCACTGACATGGTAGGATCTCCAGGGCATATTGTTAAGTAAGAAAAAAAGTAGCAAAACAATTTTTATGGAATGATCTCAATAAGTAACCAAGCAAATTTGTTAGTACATATATATATATATATATGTAAATCCATAGGGAACAGATTGTAAACATTCAAATCAAACTGATGACAATGATTGTTTCAAGAAGGAGGGTGAGATGAAGGGGTGGAATGTGAAAGGAGTACTTGAACATTTTACTTTCTATGCTTGTGAATGACTTGACTCATTCCCAATGGGAATGTATTCGTATATTATTGTGTAATTTTTTAGACATAATAAAATTTTTAAATACTAAATAAAACTGGGTAATGAGAAGGCATAGGGCAGGGTATTGCTGTTTCTCATTTATAAGCCTTTGAATAATATTTGATTTTTAAAACCATGCACATGCTTTAATTTGATGGGGAAAAAGTAAAGGTTAAAAAAATGCATTTAAAATATATACTTTATGCAAGACCTCAAAGCAATAAGTGGCAGAGTTGGCCTTCAAACCAAGGTTGTGTTAATAGCTTCTAAAGAAAGAAAGAAAAAAGTAAAAAGGTTTAATCTAGTAATACATTATAACTAAGTACTCTTTTAGCTTTTACCTATATTAAGAGAAAAATGATTATAGTTACACAATAATCTATATAATAACCTATAATAGTAATCTGTTTTAGAAGTTTTAAGTAAAGTCCTTATTTATAAAATTACTTGGAATATTTTCTTCCTTAGTCTTCTAAATTTGGCTCTAAAACTGTTGCAGTTAGGGTTAGCTTGGTGTCATCCTGCCTTGGTTAAATTTCAAGAACGATTCTTTAGCATGATTTATTAGCAGCTGTCTACTTTAAACATACTGTCTGCTAATTTACATTTCACTTTGAGTCCATCAGATTTAGATCAGAAAGAGGAATGGCTATCTGTCTTTGTTGTGGGTTTGTGTATTTTTCTATGTATGGGGACATTCTTGTTTCTATATATCTTTATTTATAGATCAGCATGTGTTCTTGGTAGTCCCTGAGTATAAGACCACATGGTTTTCATTTTCCATTTTCATAAAAATCTTTCTTTTAGTTTCAACACTATGGACAAATAGTAAATGACAAATTGACATTCTTATTTATATGATGCATGAAACAAATTTATTCTTACCATTAAAAATTAAATACACCGAAGAGGAAGAGTTTTATAAATTTTTCTTTCAATGAAAAAAATCTTTGTTATCATTTTAAAGGCTTAACACTGGAGCATACAAGGCAAAGGAAGTGAGAATTTAATGTTTAAGAAAATCATGCACTCATTCACAAAACAATAAATGTTGGCGTGGATGCGGAGAGATAGGAACACTCCTACACTGCTGGTGGGACGGCAAACTAGTGCAACCCGTGTGGAAAGCAATATGGAGATACCTGAAAGCGATACAAGTAGATCTACCATTTGATCCAGCAATCCCACTACTGGGCATCTACCCAAAAGAACAAAAGATGCTCTATAAAAAAGACACTTGCACTCAAATGTTTATAGCAGCACAATTCACAATTGCAAAGTTGTGGAAACAACCGAAGTGCCCATCAATACCTGAGTGGATTAATAAAATGTGGTATATGTATACCATGGAGTACTATTCAGCTATAAGAAACAATGGTGATATAGCACCTCTTGTATTTTCCTGGATGGAGCTGAAACCCGTTCTACTAAGTGAAGTATCCCAAGAATGGAT
>CAUYRT010009950.1:0-17253 GCA_963574885.1 Lepilemur ruficaudatus
AGACCCCGTCTCTACTATAAAAATAGAAAGAAATTAATTGGACAACTAAAAAATATATATGTAAAAAATTAGCCGGGCATGGTGGCACATGCCTGTAGTCCCAGCTACTCGGGAGGCTGAGGCAGAAGGATTGCTTGAGCCCAGGAGTTTGAGGTTGCTGTGAGCTAGGCTGAAGCCACGGCACTCTACAGCCCGGGCAACAGAGACTCTGTCTAAAAAAAAAAAAAAAAAAAAAAAATTTAACAAAACAGAAAATACCAAAAGAATTGTACATAGTAAGGATACATATTGTTTTATACACACAAACCCACACTCATATATATGTAGTAGCTCACAATGGAAAATGTGTTCCTTATTGTGGTTTGTGATCAGTAGTTTGAAAAGCACCATGTTAAGTGTGTTTGTGATGTGAGAGAATCCTGTTCAGCATTCTTTCTCGCACTCCAGAGGTCAGATGTGTTCTTGCTTTCCACTCAGTCTACAAATGTTTATTGAGCAACTACTATATATTGGTTAGGAGTCAGGTGCTGGGGCAGGAAGAAAAGGCAAAATTACTTTTGGCATTTCTACTTTTTGTTACACAGATGTAAGGTTTTAAATAAAAACTTAAAAACAAGTTAATGCTGAATCTATTACAACTGTTCTCATTTTAATGTGCCTCTTGATGGCCATAAAAACTTTTAAGTGGAATGTGTCAAAAATTCCTAGAAATAAAACCTTCACAGAATGTTAAGCTTCTTGTGCTTCTCATTAGCACCTGGAGAGAGAGCTAGTATAAAATCTATAGTTGAGACAGGAATTCTCTAAAGATATATTTCTTTTCGTCTACGTTGTCATTGATTTCTTCTTTTCTAGGCTTTTGGCAACAAAATAATTTTTTTAGCAACGGAGATTTAGGTCCTGCTACAAAACTTCATCTTCAGTGTTTCTTGTGTCTTTTCTCTGGAACACAAATACGTATGTATTTAATGTTCTGTTCTCTTCAAGCTTTAGTTGGTCAAGAAACCACTGTAGTTATATATATAATGAGATGTGATACTTTAAAAAAAAAATACTAAAATACTTAAATAAGATCCTGCTTGAAAAACTAAATATTACTCCCAACCCCCAGCCCAAGCCAATCTGTTGTTCTGGTGCTTGATTTCAACCACAAAATAATCTGAAGAGTTTCAATTCTTTTGGTGCTCCAATCTCTAACATTAAACCTTATTATCAAATTTTATACTGTAATTATAGTTTTTATTTTCTCAATTCTTCCTCTCACTTCAAATACTTTTAAAATGGCATGTAATATTTGAGATGACATTTCAATTTAGAAATGCTTCTGATGTATGCTATTTTCTGAAGTAATTTTTGACATGTATCAATAAGAGTTTATTTTATAAATGATACATTCTGTGCTTTATAAGAACAGAAACCATTAGAAATAACATTAGAAAAGGCTAATATTTTTCTCTTTTTTGATTTTCTTGATAGGCTTAATAATTACATGTTAAGGTTTCTAGTGATTATTTGCAACTGCCAAAATCAAAACAACTGTACTACCACCATAAGTATTTTATGGCAGCAACAAGTTTTCTTTTTTTCCAATTGTGAGTTTTAAAGCTTAAATGCTATTAGTAGTATTTTAGTTCATGATATCAATGCTCATGTTAAGCTGGTGATTTAAAGTTCACACATATTTTTTGGAAAAATAATAAGACTAAATGAGTTGTCATATATTTTTGGAAAATAAACTCAAATGATTAGGTAATTGGTCTACAATTGTACTGGAAAAATACTTTGTGACAAAATGATACTCTTTTTTCTTCCCCCCCAGTCAATCAAGATAATCAAGATTCGGCCATAGCCAGTGTATTGTGGAGCTGGCCTAAGTTTTCCTACCTCTGTGTTCACTGATGTCACATTAATAGCTTGAAATTAGTCATGGTGGGAGTATTTGTACCACAGAAATTGGCAAAAACTACAAATCAGAGGTTCCCCTTCCATTTTGAGGAGCTTTTAAACATTTCCCAGCACATCACCGGCAGTAGCCATTAATGTTTTCAAATACAATTCGATTCTTTCTTATTCATAAGAATCTTATTTGAAGATCTAAATGGTTGGTGCTTAAATCTTCTTTCTGGAAAAAGATTTAAATGTTTCTCTTTAGTTTACAGCAATGGAAATGTCAGACTTTCCTTGTGAGGGGGTAAATATACGAATAAGCCTTATTCACACAGTGTTCTTTGTTTCTTATCAGTTGTACCCTATTCAGAATAAAGTGTTTAAAATTTGGATTTTTTTTTTTTTTTTTTGAGACATGGTCTCGCTATGTTGCCCGGGTTGCAATGCAGTGGCTATTCACAGGCACGATCATTGTGGACTACAGCCTGGAACTCCTGGGCTCAACTGATTTTTCTGCTTAAGCCTCCCAAGTAGCTGGAAATATAGGCATGCACTAGAGTGCTTGGCTAAAATTTGGATTTTTATCTGAAAAACTGGTATCCTATTTTTAATTCAATCCATGCTTATGAGGCAAAATATCTAGACTTCAAACAGAACCTAACAGATTTTAATTCTGTCATAAAGTCTAGGTGATTTAATAATAAAAGGTTAATTAAAAATTTTTATAAGGTATGAAATAAACAATTTTATTAGATGAACTCATTTATTTGACACATTAAATTAGGCAAAGAAAAATATATGCAACTGCTTAAAAAGAATCACATTCTCATACTACTTGAACATAGCAGTGGTCAAAAATAATGAATTGCAGAATGGACCCCAGGATTTTATGCTAAAAACACCCTGTACAGAAAAGTTTCAGGCTTCTAACTTCACTGAATCCAGTACTGAACGTGCTTCTTTATATTCCTCAGCTTCTTCCAAGTCTTTTTCACTTTCCTGAAATGAAATATAATACAAATTAAGTTTATCCTTTTCAAATTTCCAATGTTACAAACCATTAATGTACATAACTCAAAAAGTAACAGAAAAAGGATCCTAAGTCTCAAATAAATTTGGTATAATTCCACAAGTTTCCCACAGTTCTGCTTTTGTTTCCTATATATTCTCATATAAAATACTGTCATATAAAAAGTAACACAGCCATCTAAAGCTATTGGCATTAAGATAAAAACCTCAGAAAAATTTAAAGAAAATTTTTATTGTCATTTTGTCAACACATCATCATCACATAAAAGGGAAAAGTCAAAAAGAAAGATTTGCTAACATATTACATATATGACAATATTTGAGCCAAAATAATCCTCTAACTACTCACAATGACAAAGAAGGCTACTGATTTTACACCACAGTTAAATGTAATCTTTGAATTAGAAAAGTGAATTGCCTGCTTGTTAAGGATATTACATAGCCTGCACTAAAGGAAACAAAATACATCATCTTTTATATTCTAATATTTAAAGATTGAGTTTTTCTATGATACGGATTTACAGGAAACTTTTACTAATATATTGTAATTGGAACAGATAAATGAAATAATATCATCTGAATTATTATACAAAGGAAACTGTGTTTGATTTTTAAATGAAACTATGGTCAGTAATTCATGTTGGGTCAATAAAAGATGGAGATATACAGTTACAGAGAAAAGGGAATAAAAGATGTATATTTAATATGGAAAATTAAAGGAAAAAGACTGTGAATTTGCTTAATTCAAACTATAGGTAAGAATTTCTTAAATCTCTATATTATACCTTAAACAAGTCTTTATTTTCTGTCAGTAAATATAAGCTCTTTGAGGGTTGAGATATTGTTGAATATATCGTCACACACAAATACATCATCCAGAGATTTTATTTTTTTCAAGCAATTTCTATTATTTTCTCGGCTACTGAATTCATGAGAGAAAAAAGTATTTAAACTGTCAAGAAATACAAATCGTGCTTCCTGTCTTACGTAGTATTTTAACATAGTAATTATTTCCTGCTTTAACTATCTTCTGTATCACAAGGCATTTATAAGTGTTATCCAGCTCCAAGTTAATCTGAGGGGACTGCTTATATTAATGTTACCAGGTTTTACTTCCCTCTCTCAAATTGACTTAGGTTTGAATCTGAAAGAATTCCAGATCCTTTTAATAAGGACTCAAATTCATTTGAAACATTGGATCTTTTAAAATTTCAAACACTCGACTTACTCTCAATGTGCAAAAAAAGAACTTTATGTATGAAAACCAAATAATTCAAGATACTGTTGGACAACAGAATGAACACGCTAGAAAACACTGCTTTCACTGGAGGCACAACTCAAAACATAAATTAAACTTCATTATTTATTTAAAAATATATCGGTATACAAGGCAAGTGAATAAAAAATAACTCCAAGTAGTTCTCAGTGTTAAATGTTTAAAATTTTGGCCTTCCATGTATTGGATTAAAAAAAAATTTAAACGTAAGACAGAGAAGTCTTTACTTACTAACATCTGCTGAAGATCGGTATATGCAGCTTCCAATCTGCGCTGGCAATCTGGGATCATCATCCGAGACTCTTGCAAGATCTCTGCCTATAACGAGAATCTCTGTGAGACATGTAGACATGGCAGACTTACGGGTGTTCAACTCATACCTTGGTAAATATCTAATGATTTAGAGGAATCAAGAAAAAAATTGAGGTTATATTAAATGGTTCAATGTTTTAAATTGTGTTTCTCAGAAGTTAGGACAACATACTATAAAATCTACAAAGTGCGAGTTTTAGAACTAAACCTTTTTGGTAATCATCTTCTCATGCTAAGTGAAAATTAACTGGAAAAGCTGTTCATAGAGCATTTGTTTAAAAAGGCTATTTAAAATAAACTATTTCCCCTGCTGTCACAAAGCACCTTTATCCAAAATGGGATCAGCTGGTTATATAAATATCTCCTGCATCTTTTGAGTAATAAAGAAAAACAGTGTTCAGATAATATCACATGGAGATAATTACTGCATGAAAAACGTTATTGAGTTATTGATCACATTGTGTGCACACTGCAGGAGGTTCTCACTGTAAGACAGAGGTAAAGAAAAATGAAAAGCAAAGACCAGCAGGTTCATATTTTTGATGCTTATCATGCATAAAAAGTTATTACTTATCCTTGTGCTTCATTTTAGGAGAGAGATTATTCTCCCCATGCAGTTTGAGCCAAATTACCAATGTGGCATCCCTCTGAATCTGAACTTCTTGCCTATTTCCTCCTGAAGACAGACACCACAGAATTAAACACAGGAATATTTATTCTAGAGGATCTTTCTGGACTTAAACTTCACCATTCAAAGCAGGAGTATAACACATCAAATCATAAAGGAAGAAAAAAAATCTAATCAATGACTGGGAAACCCAATCAATAAGAGAGTAAATAAGTTAGTGTCAGATGCTGGGCCTCAAGTAAGACTTTTTCTTAAGGTAGTAGGAATGCTTATTTCCTTAAACTATTCTCAGAAAGAGACATAGAGATTATCTAACTATTTATTTCCAAAAAATAATGTTTGGTCAAAGACCTTCAAAGAAATGGGTACCTAAAAATCTCAACTTTTACTAAGATTATCCAGCTCATATAAAATAAAAAGGAAAGACATAATTTAATGGTAATAACACTGTATTGTCATAGAAACTTTAAATCTTAGTATCACCTTTTCCCCAATAGTTTTGTCATAGCTCACACTGTAAGCAAAAATCAGAATTATAGTATACAAGTATATTTTCTATCCACATCTATTTTCTCAGGTGGCAATCTACTGCTGAACTTATAACTCTTTTACAGTAAGGCACAGGTTGAAAATTTCAAATATAGGATCATGACTTTACCTCAGAGTTGATCATGCTACACCCAGACATTTAGTCTCTGCCACTAAATTATTTTTGTGTATCTGGTTAGTTTGAATAAACATGAAAAATCAGCAACAGGAACATTTCATATTGGGTGATTCATATTTCCTCTCCTATGGAATTCCCTTCACAGCTTATGGGAATTAAACAAGATGAAATGATTATAAAAAATTAAACCCACAAGAAGTCAAAATGTATACTTGTAAAAAATTTTTTGAAAGCTTTAGTCACTAAAGTGAACTTTAAACAAGACTGTCTAATATTTTCTATTCATTATTATTCCATCTATTACAGGGAAAGAATTTTCAATTAGTCTGTCAAAACGAGACTCTGACTTAAGCAGGGCCAAAACTCAGTCTCTCCTACATACCACCCTAATTCATTCAATAGGTTTCAGTATGTCTGCAGGATACTAGGTACAGGAGGTACAAAGATGAAAAAGAGAAGGTCTCTGTTCTCTAATCAAGTATAGGGGCATAAATATGAAAATAAACAGTTGACATTGCCTCAAGAAGATCATGCCACAGGGAGCCAAAGGAATGCAGTGATGATTGTAATTTGGAATCCATAAACCACATCTCCATCAAAGCCATAAATCATATACTTTACCTTGTAAAAATAAATTACAACTGTCAGGAATAATTTAAAAGATAGTATATGAGGTCTAATTATATAGTAAAGATACAAACTTAACTAAACGAACATTATCTTTCAAAGAGCTTCCTTTGGGGGGGGGGTTCTATTCAAATGAATGGTACCTCTATTTAAAATATGTTTAATGTTGAATATGATAAAACTGAGGTTAAATCAGGATCTTGGCATAGACTGGGAAGTACAAGGAACCTCTGGGGAACATAACAGGATGCAGTCTTACTGATGTCTAATAGTTTTTAAAAAAAGTTATTTTTTTTTTTGGTAGTTATTCAGGTAAAATGGAAGTCGGGGGAGACTTAGCAAGGTTCAGATTGCAATAATGAATAAACTGTGGAACCTAAAATCTAATCAATTGCCTTAATAGTCAAACATATGTATTGGGAAAAAAAAATACCTACTTGGCAGATCTTGATTTTTTTCAGAAAGAAGAATTCTGTGAAATAATCTGGCCAATGTCATTCAACCTCTTAGGCCATTGCTTGATTGGGATAAACTTTCTAGCTGCTTTAATGATCCAGAGCATTCACCAGAAGCTGTCTATACCTATAGCTCTAATAACCTATAGACATTCTAATATTGGCTATTGGCTGCCTCTGCAATCAATGGTAACTGCATTAGTTTGCCAGATTGAGCTCCAGAGTATTATAGAGATTACGGGAATAATGATTAAGTCTTTCATTTATATGGTGATAAAATGTTATACGCTCACATGTCAAGAAATCCATTTGACTTGTGTTTTGTGTTTACTGCTCGATGGTTAGGACTGTAAGAAGAATCCAATGAGTCAAAAATAATTTGGGCCCTTAAATTCTAACATATCAATAATTACTTTAAATGTGAATGGTATAAATATACCAGTTAAAAGACAGATTCACAGACTGGACCTAACTACATGCTGTCTACAAGAAACCCACTTCAAACATAATGAAATAAATAGAAAATAAAAGGATGAAAAAGATATATCATACAAACATTAACTTAAAAAAATCAGGAGTGGGCCGGGTGTGGTGGCTCATGCCTGTAATCCTAGCACTCTAGGAGGCCAAGGCGGGCGGATTGCTCAAGGTCAGGAGTTCGAAACCAGCCTGAGCAAGAGCGAGACCCTGTCTCTACTAAAAACAGAAATTAATGGGCCAACTAAAAAAAAAAAAAAAGATATATATATATATATATAAATTAGCCAGGCATGGTGGTGCATGCCTGTAGTCCCAGCTACTTGGGAGACTGAGGCAGAAGGATTGCCTGAGCCCAGGAGTTTGAGGTTGCTGTGAGCTAGGCTGACACCACGGCACTAACTCTAGTAGCCAGGGCAACAGAGTGAGACTCTGTCTCAAAAAAAAAAAAAAAAAATCAGGAGTGGCTATATTAATATGGATAAAGCAGACTTCAGAGCAAAACCATTATTTCAGACAAAGAGGGATGTTACACTATCATAAAATGATCAATCCGCCAAGAAAACAGTGATCCTAAATGTTTATTTACTAAACAATAAAGCTTTAAAATACATAAAACAAAAACTGACAGAACTGAAAGGAGAAACAGACAAATCCACATATATAGTTGGGGATTTCATTATCCTATTTTTGACAATTGATAGAAATATTACACAAAAATCAGCAAAGATATAAAAAAACTGAACAACACTATCAACAAATAAGCTACAATTGACATTTATAAAACATTCTACTTAAGAAAAAGAATCAATGGTCTACCTAAGAAAGGAAAACATAAATACTTTTCAAGTGCCCATGAAAACATTTACCGCAGTAGACCATATCCTGGGTCAAAAAAACAAAACAACAACAAACAAACAAAACCAAACAAACCAACAAACCAAAATTCTCCCAAACCAAAAATGAAACAAACAAAATCCCCAACACATTCAAAAGAACTGAAATCCTATACAGTACATTCTCTGACTGTAACGGAGTAAAACTGAAATAACAAAGAAAATTTTCATTTAGAAATTAAACATATTTCTAAGTAATCCACAGGCCAACAAGGGAGTCTCAAAGAAATACACAGATAAATGAAAACCAAAATATAATATGTCAAATTTTATGGAATGCAGCTAATGCATTATAATAGCATAATGTAATTATGCAAGATGATAATATTGGGAGAGGAAGGATAAAGGATATATGAGATCTCTCTGAATACATTTTGTAATTTCCTATGACAAAAAAAACAAAAAAGCAACTGTATTAACAGAAGACCATTTATAAACCTGAGTGTATGTACCAAGAGACAAAAATATTTTCTTGGACAACTGAAAGTTATTTTCTATATTTTTATTATCGATTAAAAGAAAATCTGAGTACTTCTCAGAGAATCGGCCTGTGAGAAACTCCTGGTCAAATTATTCTTTGTTGACTGAAGTTTCCTAATATTTTCTGTATATTAATGAAAAAAAATTCCCCTTAATTTAGAGGAAAAAGACAGAAACATCTAATTGTAAATGTTACCTCATGTTTCAAATGAGTCACAAAAATGTGTGAATCTTTCTCAAAAAGACAAATTTCACATCACTGCATTAAATGTAATAACTGCAAAGTTTGTGAGAAATCTCTGTCCAAAATTATACCAGTTTATCTTATAACATTATGGAAAATAAGAGAAGTCATGCCGCAGAAGAAATTATTAATAGAGATATGTTTGATTGGGTGTTGTTACTGCCAAGTATTTCAGCTCCAGGATAGGTTAAAAAAACAAACCAACCAGAATACTTTCACCAAGTGAGGGCAAAATCCTCTGTAAATGGGGGTTGAGGATACTGGTGAAAAAGAGGGATATCAGAAGCAGAGGGCTAAAATCAATTTGGGCAATATTTGAATGATATATTACATTGTTTAGCCAGAAAAGAAAAGGGCAGCAGAATGACTCTTTCGTTGATTGGTATTTTGGCCTTTTAGCATCCTGAAACTTCTGCCTAGTAACTTACTTTTAAAAGAACCAAAATTAGGCCTAGTCCAGGAGAGGGAATCTCCCCTGAATTTTGGCAACCAACTTCAGGTAGAAAGTTTGGTAGACACCAAGAGATAGACAGCATCGTAAGTGTGCGTTTAAAACAGTTTAGAAGAACTAGGGAAGTCAGAGCAAAATGGATCCAAGTGAGAGAAAAGCCGAGGTAGTGAGAAGCGACTGAGGATGACATTATCTGAGACACAAATCTCCTTTATATATAAAGTGCTATACCACACATAGAGGAAGGCTCTCCTAGAAGCACAATAAAACAAGAAGATTCTCTTCCTAGATAGCCAAGGAAAGAGGATGTTTCAAGTACCACTACACTCCTTTTGCATTGCAAAAAGCAACTACCTACAGAAAAATCAATTTTAAGTGATTAATTTTGCTGAATTAAGTCTGCATTACTACAAACTGTAACATAATTGACATGATAAAAGTTGATTCAAAAAAGACATTTTTGGGTGGGTTCACATTCTCCTTAGTGTCATTTGGATTTTATTTTTAAATGCGTAAGACACTGGATTTCAAGTAGAGGAGCAAGTGATCTGATATACATTTTAAAGAGATCAATCTAGCTATTGTGGTGGGGAAGGAATGGAGGATGTCAAGAGTCAAAGAGGTATGCCAATAGGAGGCTTCTGTAATAGTACAGGCAAGAGATGATAGTGGACAAGGACTAAAATGATGGCAAGAGATAAAAATAGAGGGAATAATAAATAGGACTTGGTGATATTAGATGTGGTTATTAGAAAGAGAAGTATAAGAAGGGACCCACTAAATTTTGGGGGTGGGTATCTGAATGAGTGCAGAGACCACTTACTGAGAAGGGGAAAACAAGAGAAGGAATAGCTTTTCGTTTTGTGGGGCTTAGGTTGGGCTGGGGAAAGATCAAGATTTTTATTTTGGACATCTAAGAGGAGATGCCAAGTAGGTGATTAGTTGGATATGTGCATGTGGAGTGGTCAGACTCGAGACATAAACTTGGGAGTCACTGGCACTAGAATGAGTACCAAGTAAGAAAGGACTTTGGTTTTTTGTTTTGTTGTTTTTAATGCCATGCCTAAAAGAGTGCCTAGAACAGTGTTTGGCATCTAGCAGGTGTTCAATAAATATCTACTGATTGAATAAATGAATGTGCATAAAGATGGCATTTAAGGCATATAGGCTACAGCTGGTATGCAACTACCTAGAGAGGAATTGTAGAAAGAACTCTTAAAGGTTTTTAAAGAAGTATATATACGTGTTTGGTGAGGGAGGGTGATGGGGGAAAGAGAGAGAGAAAGAGAGCATGCGCGAGAGGAAGCGCGGGATTTAGCAAAGGAGGCTGAGAAACAATGGTATTGAAATAGGAAAACCAAGAGGCTGTTCTATCAAGGATGCCAATGTAAGAGAGTGTTTCAAGGAGAAACTGGTTTACTTGAGTCAAATGTTGTTGAGGCATGTAAGATGAGGAAAAAGGAGTGATGACAGTCACACATATCACAAGAACACTCTCACAGGAAGGAAGGTAGTAGGAGCACAGATGCAGATAGGTTGATAGATTTTGTGGTGGTAATATGAGAGTTTCCTGATAGCCTCTATTTTCTCAAGGAATTATGAAGCAAGTATCAGATAAGAACGAATGTTCAATAAATGCTATCACGGGAATAAAGAAAGTGTTATGGCAGTGCAAAGGAGGGGTACCTTTCATTGTAGAGGTGAGTATAGGAGAGGCTTGAAGGATAAATAGGAATTAATAAGGAGAGGGTAGGTAGGAGGAGTAGGAAGAGCATCCTGGACATGCAAAATCTCAGAAGCAAAAGAGAAAGGGAACCTTCAGGGACCTAAAAGGCAGGAACCTAAGTGGTCCAGGTAGCGACTGGTAAAAGGTGACTTTAGAGAGATAAGCAGATACCAAAATAAAAAAACAGCCTTGTATGCAATGCTAAAGAGACTAAAATTTGTCATAAAGACAAACCTAAGTACTCATTGAAAAGTGTAATACATATTTTAGTGGTCTTTACACATCAGTTTGGAAAAATATTTGTGAATTTCAACACTTAAGTGTATTTAATATAAGATTAGCCCATTTTTATATTTAATACTTAAAATTGGAGAGGTTAAGCTTAGTGGTTAAGAGTACAATTCTAAAGCCAGAATGCCTGTGTTCAGACCTTATCTATGCCACTTAGCATTTGTGTGACCAGGGGTGGTTATTTAATCTGTGCTTCAGTTTTCTTATCTTTAAATGGAGGCTTTAATAGTAAAGAAGTAAACAATAGTACCATCTCAAACAACTGTTGCAAAGACTACATTAGTTAATATGGTATTCTGTAAATGTTAGTTATCATTATGATACAATTATTATTATTATTTATGATATAATTTTACCTGCTTTTTAATGGCATAATTTTCACCATCTTCAGCTCTCATTTTTTCAATCTTTTCTTCTTGTTGTTTTGCTTCTTTTTCATACATCACTTTTTCTTTGACCAATCTATAAATAAACCAAAAATGTTTCAGAGAATCAGTTTTCTCTCTAGAGAATAGACTATAAGAAAGAAAAAAAATATGTAAATATAAAATATACTTAAAATACCAAAGTATATCTATTAGATGGTGACGGGGAGGAAGGATGGGAAGAAAAATACTTTAGTCATAGATATAAGTATGATCCTCATGCTCTGGTCCTATACCTACCTCAAGTAATCTATCAAAGTGTGGAATTCTTAATTTTTAAATTAAAAACCCATTCCATTATATTATATTTACAATGTGAAAACAACATTTGATTATATAATATTTCTGTCTTGTTTTTTATTGATATGTTTTCCAAGCCTTTATATGTGCATTTGAAACAGCATAATGGTAAAAGCTCAGCTTACTGGAGAAAAAAAGTTAGTATATTCCATGAGAAATCCAAAATAAAGATGAGATTATTTTCAACCAAATTGTTTAATAAGTATTTACTGTGCACTTAATTTTATGCCAGATTTTCTTTGCAAGAGGAGCTGAGACAGACAATTTAGATGTGATTCTCTTACAAACAAGTAGTGGAAAAAAACTAGTATTTATTTACTAAAGCAAGAAAAAGCATCACTATAAATCGGGAAGATTGTCAACAATAAGGAATAGTGCAATACAAAGTTCTCTATTTCTTAGATAATCAAAATTCAATTAACCATAATAGGGCAATCTCCCCTAATTCTGATTAATCAAAGCTTTAATATAAAAGTACAGTCCAAGAAAATATTAACATACCTATATACACATTATTGAAAGAGAAGAAAAAAACCTTTCAGAGTTCATACATATTAAAAGTAACTTTCTCCATTTGACTTGCTTGTTTATGTCTAGACCCCTGTTGCTTATCAGAGCCACCCCCCATCCTCTCTGTTCCCTAAACCCTAAATAATTACACTGTTTCAAGAATGTCACACAACATGGAATGGAATCATATATAATAGTATATAACCTTTTCAAATTGGCTTTTTCCACTTAACATAATATTCTTGAGGTCTTGTTGAAGTTGTTGAGCACATCAGTAGTTTCTTCCTTATTATTGCTGAATAGTATTCCATGGTCTGGATGTATTACATTTTAACCATTGAAGAACATTCATACCACAACATGGATGAACCCTGAAAACATTTGTTAAGTGAAAGAAGCCAGACACAAAAGACCACAAATTGTATGACTCTATTTATAGAACATATCCAGAACAGTTCTATAGAAACAAAGAAGATTAGTGGTTACCTAGGACTGGAGAAGATAGGGCAATTGGGAGGGTGACAGCTAATGGCCATGGGGTTTCTTTACGGGGTGATAAAAATATTCTAAAAATGACTGTGGTAATAATTGTATAACTCTGTGAATATACTAAAAACCAATGAATTATAGACTTTAAATGGGTGAATTATGTGGTATGTAAATTTTATCTCAATAAAGCTGTTGCCAAAAAGGGGATAGAAAAAAGGGGAAAAAAAAGCTTGTGACCACAAAGCTGCAGCGGAAAGCTATAAGTACTGATATATTAAACAGCTGAACATGTGGATATTATGTACAGAAATCTTCATTTGATTTATAAATTAAAATTGCTTTAAGAATAATTTTCAATCTTAAGATAAAAATATCCTTTGAGATATAAAATTTCAAAATAAAATAAGTAATGCATATCACCACAGATATTTCTCCAAAAGTTCCTTTTAAATAATAAAAGAAACTTTCTAGGACAAGGATTACCAGCCTGCTTAAATGAAACCTAAAGATGGTTTTATTTGACTCACAATGTTAAAAGGAATTTTTAAGAGATTTGACATATTAATCCAGACTTCTGACTTCTCTTGGATGTTTTCATCAGGAAACATGGAGGCTGCAGTCCCACTAATGGCTGGAGCTAAATGGTGACTACTGTCTTTTTTCGATGGGTTATGTGCTTTTCACTTTGCCCCAATTCACATAACTCCCTGTTTTCTAAACACTCATGTGTTATACTTGGCTCCTGTAACCATTTGAGTTTGCGATCTGTGTGGAGTATCTTACATGTTATCAATGCAACAATGTTGTTATCGTTTTTTTGGTTATCATTATATTAACTACAATTATCATTCAGAACATCAGGAATATTCAGAAACCACTGGATTAGCAATGCGACTTTCAATATTTCTAAACCTAGTAGGCTACTGAACTCCCTTAGTAATGAAAGTAGTTTGAATAGGCTACCATTCTCTAACATCCTGTAAATTCAGAAACTTAAATAGGAGTAAGCAAACTATGGCTAGGGAACCAAATCTAGTCTGCCATCTGTTTTTATATAATCTAATAGCTACAAATGGTTGTTATATTTTTAAATGTTTAACAAAATTTTTTTAAATTTGTGATGTGAAAATTATATGGAATTCAAATTTCAGTGTCCATAAATACAGTTTTATTGGAACAGCCATATTCATTCACTCATGTTTCATCTATGGCTGCTATGTGATAGAACCATATGACCCACAAAACCTAAAATATATGCTATCTGATCCTTTACAAAAAGGGTTGGTTGACTTCTAACTTGGAAGACCTCCACTTAATTCTGTTCACCCCTACTAAACTATAAACTATATTAGCATTTATCACACTGTACTAAAGCCAGGTCACTTACCAGATTTTAAGTTCCGCGAAAAGAGGATCAAGCTATATTCATATTGTATTTTTTTTTTTTTAGAGACAGGGTCTCTGTCACCCAGGCTAGAGTGCAGTGGCACAGTAATAGCTCATTGTAGCCTCAAACTCCTAGGCTCGAGTGGTCCTCCTGCCTCAGCCCTCCGGGTAGCTGGGACTACGGGTGTGTGCACCACCATGCCTAGCTAATTTTTCCTTTTTAGAGATAGGGTCTTGCTATGTTGCCCAGGCTGGCCTCAAGTGATTTCCAGTCTCAGATTCCCAAAGTGCTGGGATTATAGGCATTTATAAACCACTGTGCCCAGCTCATATTGTATTCTTGATCTTCACACATAGTAGTCATTCAGAATAAAAAGTTAAGTCTAGAAATCTCACTACTGCATTTTAACACATTCATCTTACAAAAATTACATAAGACAATTCTGAAGTGGAACAAAAATGATTCACAAAAATTGAGAAGACAATGCGATTTTTGTGGAGGTATACAATAGAAGAGGAGGATTCTATGTCTAGGCCCACAGACAATTCTGACTGATAATCTAAGTCATCCTTTTTCATTGTGCTTGTCTATGAAAAACAGCAGCAACAGCTCTAGCAAAACTGAAGAGACACTTAAAATACATATCACATTTGACAAGTAAAGGTGCTGAATGGCTATTGGAATATCAAAACAAATACAAGTAAAGTTTTTGTTTTAAAAAGTCACACTTTGAGAAAAGGCTCAGGAAACAAGTTATTGAATAGCAAAATGTACTGCCCTGAAAAAGAAAAAGTCATACACTTAGTGAAAACTGAGTAATGCCAACATGTAAAACTATAGTGAATAAAATGCTAGGGTAAGATGCAGTATGAGAAATAGAAAAGATTTCATTCTAACAAACTATAAATCAATGTAGTAATGACAGGTCACATGATGCTGAAGAGGTTTTATTGAGTATATACACAACTTCAACTTCACTAGATTATCACCAAATTGCTTCCCAAAGTGGTTTTATCAATTGATACCCAGTCTGCAGTATATGAAATTCCTACTTTTCCTTGGCATCCTGCTGAACAACTGGAACTGCTGAAATTATTAAATTTCTGACAAGCAGAAGAATGTGAAATAGTACTGTATCATAGTTTGAAAAACTAATTCTAATAAGGTTGAATATCTTTATCAATGCTTACTAAATAGAATATACTAGATAAATATGTATTGAATCAGTGAGTATCTTCTGGCGAATTTGGCTCTTTTCCCCTTTCTAGGAAGGTTAAGATTTGATAAGAAAATTTGACTCAATTAAGTATGTATAGTTAAAATTTTTAAATTTGTTACTAAGATATTCTTCTATAACATACACATGCATATTTTCCTATATTTACCGAATGAAATTAAAAAGAACAAATTTTTAAAAATCAGTCAAAATTTCATTGATCTAATTAATTACTACTGATCCAAAATGCACATAATTCTGAAATTCAAAGAGGCAAAAAAAAAGTTTATTATTAAGTTTGACACAAATTCATTTAATATCAAAGTGTGACTTCAAATGACATAAAACTATAGCCTTTATGCATACCACTTTATGTGACAAATATTAATGTATTTCATTATAGAGTACTTTTCAAGATTCTATTATGTAAATGCACATATTACTGTTCTGAAATATAAAAAATTTGGAATTCAGGAACACATATGGGCCTGAGGGACTATGGACCTGTACCAGCATTTTGAATATTTTCTACTAATCTTTTTCTCTCAATATGTGTGTGTGAAAATTTATATTCAGAAATGTAAAAAATAATTGGGATAATAAATCATTTCCAATGTCATTAAATATTCTGAAAATGTAGCTGTTAATATTTATAAAGCATTTCACAGTACTGAGATGACACCATATTGAAGTGTTATCCTATTGGATACTTAAGCTGTTCCCATATGATAAATAATAACGTGATGAACATCCCTACCTATAAATTTTATAGACATGAAATATTTTATTACTATAAAATATTTAAAATATATACCGATGATGTGAAATTAGACTAACTCCTTTTCCAGTCAACCAGTGATCATTTACTAACATTTCCTTTTCCTACTAATGTGATAAGTCATTTTTTCATTAGCGATTATTAGTAAACAACAAAATACAAATATTCAAGCAATCCACTCCTATTTTAGCCTAGATTTGATATTTATTTTAGTCAAAGAAAATATTATGCCAGATTTCACTATTTAAACATTAATAAGCATAGGAAAACTTAACACTAAAGAAGAATAAAATAAGAAGAGAAAAATGGAACACTAGAAGAAGATAAATCTGACAAATTCATTATATAACCAATAGGAGTTGTAGACAGTAAGAAAAAAGGCAGGGGATGATTTTTTTTGTTGTTTAAGAATAAAAATTTTCCAGAGGGAGAAAAACAGCACTCTTAATTGAAAGGGCTTCTTAAGTACCAAGTAGGATTAATGAAAAACCCCATACCTATGTATATTAAGAATTTCCAGAGCTCCATGAAAATTAAAGCTTTCAAAAAGAGAAGAAGAGGAAGGAAATAGCAGAGGACGTAAACAGGTGGAAGACCATACCATGCTCGTGGGTCGGCAGAACCAACACTGTTAAAATGTCTATATTACCTAAAGTGATCTAGAGTCAATGCAATACATAGACAATGAGTGTGATGTGCACC
>CAUYRT010009952.1:0-32920 GCA_963574885.1 Lepilemur ruficaudatus
TGAATGAATGGATGCATGAGCAAAGTGAGTGAATAAATGAGTGAAAAAGTGGGTGAGTGGATTATTATAAGATAGGCCAAATACATCACCATGTTCTAGTGTTGACACAGAAATCTCCTGGTGACATGTCAAAAATTGGTATACACTGTTTCATGAACTCCTGTCACCTCATCATTGATTCCCCAGTTCATGTATTAATAGGATGGTCTTGATATTTGTTGACATCTGCATTATTATGATGATTTTGACATTTTCTCTCCTGCATTTTCAGTGCTTTCCAGACATGATATCCAAAGGTTATTCATAACTTGAATGAAGTCGTAAGAGTTCAACTGGGTCAGTCGCTGCTTGCTGGACAAGAACTCAGTAAAAGGTTCCCTAAGTGTAAGGACACTAGTAACACCTGTGGCCCAACATAGAATCTTGAGTTGGAAGGAGGGAGATCAGTCAGCCCCACATCCCATTGGGTGCAGAACCTCCAGAGACGGCCACCCAGTTTGCACTATATTCTCCCAGGAATAGAGGGCTCACCTCCTTGCACCACAATGTATTCCTGCTTCACAGCTCAAATAGATAAAATTTTAAAAATGTGTACCTTGGTTTCTTCTACCCAGTATTCTTACTTTTTTCCTTTACATCTGCCATGCAAATAATCAGACTTTCATGTAATTTTCAAACATATCAAGACCTTGTCACAACCTATTCTTGTATCTTCTTTTTTCTAGCCTAAACATATCCAGTCCTTCACGCATCTTACTATGACCACATTTTCAGACTTTCCCCATTATCTTAGTCATCTCAGGCTGCTATAATAAAATATCATAGACTGGGTGACTGAAATCGCAGTCCCCAACCTTTCTGGAACCAGAGACCGGTTTCATGGAAGACAATTTTTCCACGGACTGGGGTGGGGTGGGGTGGTTTCAGGATGATTCAAGCTCCTTACATTTATTATGCAGTCAAACCACTCTGTTAATGAGAATCTGTATTTGCAGCCGCTCCCCAGTGCTAGCATCACCACCTCAGCTCCACCTCAGATCATCAGGCCTTAGATTCTCCTAAGGAGCGCGCAACCTGGATTGCAACCTGGATCTCTCCCATGCGCAGTTTACAATAGTGTTCGTGCTCCTATGAGAATCTAAAGCTGCCGCTGATCTGACAGGAGGCGGAGCTTATGCAGTGATGCTAGAGATGGGGAGGAGCTGCAAATACAGATGAAACTTTGCTCACTTGCCCACTGCTCACCTCTTGCTGTGTGGCCTGGTTCCTAACAGGCCCCAGATCCGTATCGGTCCATGGCCCAGGTGCTGGGGGCCACAGGCTTAAACAACGGACTTTTATTTCTCACAGTTCTGGAGACTGGGAAGTCCAAGACCAAGGTGCCACAGATTTGGTTTGTGGTTAGCGCTCTCTTCCTGGCTTGCAGATGGCTGCCTTCCTGCTGTATCCTCAGATGGTGAAGAGAGGAAGGTTTTCTGTGTCTCTTGCTTCTCTTATAAGGACACAAATCCCATCATGAAAGTGCCACCTTCAAGACCTCATCTAAACCTAATCATCTCCCAAATGTCCCACCTCTAAATACCATCACGCTGAGGGTTAGGACTTCAACATACAAACTTATGGGGGGACACAATTTGGTTTCTAACATATGGTTATCCACTGTTGGATTCTGTCCTAGAAGACAAAACAATGACTAACAGGTCTCTGGGTCTGTGCTCTCCCCAGAGCCCACAATACTGGAGATACATTTTTGCCCATTAACCGAACTGTTCATGCGGCATTTGCAGTTCCGGGAGCTATGAATCATTGTTATATGCTTCAAGTGCCTTTGGAACAAACTGTCCATAAATTTTCAAACTGCAATTTTACTCAAAATGACATGCCTTACATGTATTATGAACTTTAGACTTCCTAGAATCTTTCTACAAAGATTATTCAATTTTATCCTCAGACTAGCCCTATCCGCTTTCAGCAAATAAGGAAACTCAGCCCAACAGGGATGAAGAATGTTCCTAAGATCACTGAGGGTAGTTAGCGGTCAATCTAGAAGCCAGGTCTTTGTATTTCAGGCTACCGAGCGTCCCTTGAGGAAATGCACTCTCAGATTTCATGTTGCTATGATGAAGAGGATCGAAGAGACCTAAATCTCACTCTCAGTGCCAGACAAACATTGGCACGAACATCCCCCTGTGCGTGGAGGTGATAAACATATGTCTCTGGCTTAGACCAGCTCTGGCTTCTGATGTGTCCAAGTGTGTAGGTGAAAAGAATATTCCTAACAAAACAAAGGGGAGTTTGGCAACCATCGGGAGTTGCTCAGAGCAGATGGATGAATGGCGCCCACTGCACAGGGTAATTGTGTCACTTAGCCTCACGTCACTTATAAAACTGCACAAGGGGGAAAAAAGGCTGATCTAGGGATGGGTGGGAAATAGGCTGAATTGAAGCCCCCGCCATGAACTAAGAAACCTGCTGGCATCAGACACGCACAGGACACTGCAGACCCAGCCACTTGCTGCATTCACCTGGCACCGGCCAGTACCAACAGCTCTCAGAGGAAATTCCCTCTCCTCCTTGCCACAGGTCCCAAGCTCTCCTTCTAGGATTTTATTCCCAATGAGAGGAGTTAAAGAGGAGGGAGAGAGTGGGACAGTGAAGGTTAGTATTATATAACAATACTTCAAAAAGTATATAAATTTATAACATCATATGTGTAGATCCACAAATTTTGAGTGACAACAATTCTGGTCATATCATAGAGAGTAAATTATGAAATCAGAAGGAGGATAAGAAAGAGTAATGCAAAGCTAAAATGAAGCACCCTAGGAAAATGTTGCTACCTCCCTCACCGCCTAAAATCATCTGTATCACACAAAAACACTCCCCCACCACCATCCCCATCCCCTAATTAATTGATAGGACCTGGAAACAATAAAATATCTATTCCAAAAGAGGCACTCAGAAATACCATAAATTTTTAAAAACACACACATCCAATTCCTCATAAAAAGCCCCTGTTGGCAAGATCCTATTTACTTAAAAATAAATTTTTTACTATAGTAAGAACGTCTCTGAGGTGGAACATTAGATTTTTGTTCAGCAAATATACTCTCCACCCTCTAAATCCATGGGAGGAGTGTATATCCCACACCATTAATGCTGGGATTGGTCATTTTTTTGCTGGGCTTGGTCATTTTTTTGCTGGGCTGAGTGTATTTCCCCACCCCTTGACCTTGGGCTTGGCCATGAGACTTGGTCTGGCCAGCAAGATACCAGTGGATGTAACACAAGCAGAGGCTTGAAATGTGCCTGCGTTGTTGGTTTTGGCCTCTTTCTCCTGACATATCAGGACCTTGCTTTGGGAGGCCGCTGGTCCAAGGAGCACAAGAGACACAGGGAGCAGTCAGACCCAATCTGTGGCTTAGAGCTCAACCCCGAACAGCCAGACCTCGGCTCCTCCAAAGGCACATGAGAGTAAGCAAACACTCAAGAACAACTCATGTGCACGTTTTTGGCCTGAGCAACCAAGAATGTTGAACGTTGGTGCTATTTACTAAGACAGAGAAAAGGGAAGAAAAGATTTTGGGTTCGAGGGAATCATAACACAGAATCTCAGTTGGGACATATGAAATTGGCGATGCCTGTGAGACGCCCAGATGGAGCTGCCAAGTGCGTATGATGGGAGTTAGGGAAAGAGGGCAGGTTTAGAGGTATGAAGTTGAGACTCACCAGTGGCTAAACGGAACTTAAAGACAAGTTCCTCTGTTAAAGAGATAAGCATCGAAAAAGAAAGACTGAATATTGAGCCCTGGGCACTCCAACAAGTCAAGGACAGAAAGGAGAAAGGCAAAATAAAGAAAACTATGAGGAATGTAGAAGGAACACCTGGAATTGGTGAGTCCTCAACTGCCCACCGGACCTGGTGATGCCGAGGCACCGGTGACGTCACAGGACCACTTCCAGGGAACCAGAGCCTGAGAAAGGGAGGTTTGAGAGAGGACAGGAGGCGAAGAAAAGAAGGCAGCAGGTGCAGGCCACTTTTCCAAGGAGTCTGCTGCCAAAGGGCAAGGAAATGTGGAACTGCTTCTGTTCTAGTGAGCATGCTGGAAAAACAATTACCCTGACAGGGAAAAAAGGAAAAGAAAGAAAGAAAATCTCAGCAAGCTCAGGATGTGGTTCAGACATTGAAACAAAATGGAAAAGTCCAGAAACCTAGATCCTGGGGCCTGGTTGGGCCTAGCTGACCCCAGGCAACCAGGTGGCCTTGGACAAACCCTTCCTTGGACAAAGCTCACACGTGTGTGACGGAGACGTGAACTGGAGACGGTCTAGCACTCCTGGTGGCTCTCAGAATCCATGCAGCTCTCTGCAGCTCCAGCGTGAGAACATGTGACAAGTGAAGGCACAAACACACTCCTCTGTAAACCAAGAATGTGGACGCAGGTGACTGTGTCTCCAAAATCAATGATTTCCAAAGGCCCTCGTTAGAGAGGTTTTGTGATTCCGTGGGACCCATACCGATGGGACATTGTGAGTTCCCAACACCTGATTAAAATCTCGGAGCACTGTAGCATCACTGAACACCCGAAGTAAGAAAGGAAGAAGCAAAATTCTTCTTTATCTGTCTGGGCCCAGATTTAGCACTAAAGAGACACTAGCTTAGGATGTATCCACCAGATTTACAAGTGGTAAAATCCAACTTCTTAGAGAATTGGTAAATTTAGCAGATCCAAAATAACCCCCTGGATAAATATAGTATGACCAAGTACACAAAAACACAGCCTGTCGGGGTCAGCCAGGGTCACCCTAGTCCTGCCAGGACACAGTGTACATCGGCCACGTTGTCGCCAATACAGAATCCAGCCTCGGAACAAACCCCTGCCAAGGTGCAAACTCATTTGTGATCCTCCAAAACAGCCCACTCCCCTGGGCTCATTTTAAATGTTCTCTAAATAGAGTCAACGCCTGCCTCGTCATTACAGCTTCTAGACACTGGCCCTAGGCCTGCCTGTGAACACTCTGGAGGAGCTGATTCCCCAGAGCTCCACGCTGCCATGGTCCTCGGAGCACCGAGCACCACCTGACTACCCCCAATTGCTCAACTTTCACTCCTCTGCATCCACCTGGCCTGCTCCCAGCTGTGACTTCTTCCCTTGCTAGAGTTCCGAGACAGGAAAAAGAAACAGTAGGCATATTGGAGATAAATATTCCATGGCCCCATCCTTACCACAGTTAACAGACCTGCCCACCTCAACCTGGAGACTGCGGGTGTGTGCAGGTGAACAAGAGGGACAGTTTGGGTATTTCACTCAAGGGAAATGGCTACGGATACAAAAGACCAGAAGGAAACGCACATACTTCCGTGTCCCAGTTGCCCCCACCTCTGAGAAAAAGACCTGGATGACCAGAGTTTGGGGAAATAATCTATGAAAAACATCCTGAATTTCTTGTTCCTGGTGGGAGAAGATCTGGAAGCCTTCAGGGGCTCCATGACCCCCAGAACATGAGCATCCTAAGCAGCCCCAATGCTGAGATGCCAGTTTCTATCTCCAGAGAGCCGCAGTGCTGGATGTGGGAAAAATGTCTCCATCACTTTTCTTTCTGACATCAGGGCCACTCTCCCCAGCGTGCACCTGTTAACCCTGGCCAAAGCCAAAGCCCTCAGGGGGTCTGGGGCAAGCAGGCCTGCCCAGGTGTGCAGGTGTGCGGTCACCATCCATCTTTCCTCCCTCCAGAGGGTTGGCAGGAGCTGCCCAGGCCCCATGGTACTCATTTGGATGGCCTGGAGGAGTCTATTAACTTGGGATGTATTTATTTACATCCCTCTCTGCTGCAGAAACACAACAGTAATCAAAGCAAAATCAGGAATTGCAAGAAAACAAATAACTGAGAAGTGACAAAACAAAATTATGGATCAACCCTACTGCAAAGTGCACATGCGAGGGATCTAGGCTGCACACTCCTTGTGAGAATCTAATGTCTGATGATCTGTGTGGAGCTGAGGCGGTGATGTTAGCGCTGGGGAGCAGCTGCGAATACAGATTCTCATTAGCAGAGAGGTTTGACTGCACAATGAATGTAATGCGCTTGAATCATCCTGAAACCATCCCCCACCCCCACAATCTGTGGAAAAATTGTCTCCCATGAAACCGGTCCCTGGTGCCAAAAAGGTTGGAGACCACTGGTCTATGGCTGTGGTCCCCAATCCCCGGGCCATTAGGAACAGGGCCACACAGCCGGAGGTGAGCAGCAGGCGAGTGAGCAAAGCTTCATCTGTATTTGCAGGTGCTCCCCATGGCTCGCATCACTGCCTGAGCTCTGCCTTACCGCGCCCCTCCCCACTCCCATCCATGGAAGAACTATCTTCCATGAAACCAGTCCCTATTGCCAAAAAGGTTGGGGACCACTGGTCTACAGGACTGCCCACTTGCAGCCCACCTGTGGGGCTCCAGTGCACAGAGTCATGACCCAGCCCATCCCATTCCGTCCTCCCTCTGGTCCTGTCCACAGTGTCCTCCTGGGCCCCATGCAACCTGCGAGGCTCTTGGCTTCCCTTGGCTCCTGCTCCGTTTGCAGTTGCAGACACAGAGGGAAGGCTGGTACCCCGCGGAGTTCCTGGCTGCTGCACTGGACACAGCCTCTCTGCCCAGTCTCGCTTGTTGCACTACTTGACACGGGCTGGTTCCCCATGTTTTGGCTGGGCCACAGCCCTCTCCAACTGCCCTTGAGGCTGCACTTAAATTTTGCCCACAAACCTCTTGGGGCAGGATCTCAGGGTTCCAGCCTTAGGAGAGGCCCCACACTTGGTCAAGTAACAATAATCTCAGTGATTAGGCTTGCGCTTACGTTCTCTCTCTGTGTTAAACTCTCAGAGACTCAGTTTCTTCTCCTATAGTGGAACAATAATGACCATAAGCTCTTATGAGGGAATGTACACCTAGAGGACAGCACAATACTTAGCCAACAGTCGGGGCTCAGACTGTGAGTGCTCTCTTGCTCCTTGCTGCGGGGAAGGTAAGATGATGAAGCCATTTTAGCGAACAGCTTGGCAGTTCCTCAAAAGGTGAAATGCAGAACTACCACGTGATCCAGCAATTCCACTCCTAAGTATGTACCCAAGAGACATGAAAACATATGTCCACATAAAAGCTTGAACACAAATAGTTCATGGCAGCACTATTCACAATAGTCAAAAAGTGAAAAGAACTCATGCCCATCAACTGCTGAATAGATAAACAGAATGTGGTATATCCTGACGACAGAGTATGATCTGACCAAAAAAAGAAATGAAGCACTGATACGTGTGCTACAACATGGACACACTCGGAAATCATTATGCTAAGTGATTAAAGCCAGAGCAAAAAACTGCAAATATATTGTGTGACTCCATACATGCGAAATGTCCAGAAAAGGCAAATCCATGGAGACTAAAAACAGATTAGTGGTTTCCAGGGGTGGGGTGGAAAGTGACTGCTAAGGGTGCGAGGTTTCCTTCTAGAGTGATGAAAATAGTCTAGAATTAGATAGTGGTGAATTACGTACTTTTTCGGGGTGAATGTTATGGTATGTGAATTATACCTCAGTAAGAGATGATGGAAAAAATAAAATAAAAATAGAACACGGAGCAAAAATAAAGCAAGGCCTCTTTGTCCTTCTTCACCAGCTTCCTTGTTTCCACCGCAAATGTGTGACCACCAAGCTCGGAACAGCCTTTTTGGGTCCCAACGCAGCCGTCCGAGACGAGCACAGAGGAGATCATTACCTCTTTGCTGGCTCGTGTGTCTACTTCTGGTTCTCAGTCTATCCACCCATCTACGCATCTATTTATCATTTACCGAAAATCCCATTCTACTTGCTTTCAGCTGCACAGTCCTCTAACTGCCGCATTTATCACGCCTAATTCAGTTACTATTGACAAATAAATTAGAAGTAGGTTTATGTCATGATTATACACGCAAAAAATATTTTCTGTTCTCTGGGAATAATTAACTGCCATAACTTGTCCACTCCATTGTCTGCAGAGCAATGAGTTACAGACAAAAAAGTATATATTTCAGTTGTGTCTGATTTTGTCAAGATAGGGAAACTCACTGCCTCTCTAAGGAAGAAGAGTGGCACGTGCCTCCCTCCCTCCCCTGCCTAATGGTGAGCCCGAATTAAATAATCTTTTTCAAAATCCATTAGGGGAAGGTTTTTGTCCAAGTAGACAACCCAGTGAGCTCCTCATGAATTTTCCTGACATCTCACATGACAAAAATGTCCCCTTTAATCCCGTCCCAAGGCTAAGAACTGCAGCAACTCAACCCTTCACATTTAATTTCCTTTTAAAACCAGGTTTCGGGAGGGGGGGGGCTCGGTGTTCACCACAATAGTCACTCTGGAAGGGCTCCAATGAGCAATAACTGCCTCAAACCCAATATGTAATCATTGTTATGCAAATTGCCCTCATAGAGAGAAACTCTGAGTCAATACACATTTTCTCCCTGGACTGGCTGCGCTCTTCCCCAATTAGCTTTTGCCAAGCTATGGCGCACCATTTTTTAAGGTCAAAAAGTCTCCTTTACAGAACATTCACCTGATACATTGAAGAGTTTTTTTTTTTTTTTCAGGGATGTTTTCATTCTTGATAATTATTCTTTCCTAAAGTGAAACAAGCATGGTTTGTTTGCTAATGTGTCTTTGTGGCAATGGACAGTCGGCCACACGTCAAAACCTCTGCTCCTCAATTATTATCCTTTTGCATTTGCTCTTTCAAATTGCAATTTACCGAAAGAATGTTGTTCCCGGCACTCAGATACCTGGAGGGAAAAGCGTCATGAAGGTGCAGCCTTGTCCTCCTGGAATTTGCAGTCTGCACGGGGAGCCGAGACATAACCATTTGCTTAAGTGATAAAAATAAAGGCTCCTGAGAATAATTTTTATGATGATTCAGAGAACTGAGAGATCGATATGGGCTTAGAATAAAATATTCGTGTTCATAACATCCACAGACAGTAAGAAACGAGGGTCCAAGTTCAACAAGTGGAAAAGTCACTTGTGATTCTCCACTTCACAGACTGAGGACTCTGTAGTTGGGATACTGTAACTCTCTCTTTGGGGCATCCCTCACCTGCCAAGTCCACCAGCACCACTGTGCCCTCCACTAGTGAGCATGGCCAGAAAGGGAGCCGCTACGCTGGTCAGGAGACACGAAACAAGGGTGCAGCAAGTGGAACAGCAAAGAAGAGATTCGTTCACACTTTGAACCAAGAAAGATTTCCTAGGAAATTGCTATGCACCAGACCTTGAGATTTAGCCACAGATAAAACAGACATAATTCCTGGCTTTCTGCCCCTTACAGCCTAAATGGGAAAATGGACATTACACACCTAATTATACCAGTAATTACTTTCAATCCAGTGAGTGAAGCAAGAGAAGTGTCCGGCAAGCTGAGAGCCACCCCCTCATCAGCGCGAGGGGCTCGCAGAAAGCGAACCTTAAGCTGAGATCTTACAAAGAAAGAATTGATAGGACGTGGCTAGTACTCATTAAGGGTGGTGGGAGAAAAGGAGTCCTTCTGACGCTTCTTAGTAACACTTACAATCTGTTAGGGGCTGCACCGTGTCCCCTTGAAACTCCTACGTTGAATTCCTAACCCCTGAGAAGAGGAAACGACACCAAGAGTGTGTGTACACAGAGCACCGACCACGCAAAGAGGCAGCAAGAGGACGTCTGTCTGCAGACCAAGGAGTGGGGCCACAGGAGAAACCAGCCCTGCCCGCCCGCACCTTAATCTTGGATTTCCAGCCTCCATAACTGTGAGAAAAATTTCTGTTGCTTAAGCCACGCAGTGTGTGGTATTTTGTTACTGCAGACAGAGGAAACTAATATGCAATCATGGACAGTTCTGTTGAATTTTCAAGAGTTTCTTAGTACTGGTGACATCAAGGCAGGCGTTAGCGTGAAGGTTTCAGTTCAGGTACAGAGGTGAAGATTAAAGGAATGGGTGGAAGCAGAGAGAGGGGCAGCTCCTGTGGAATGTGAGCTATGCAGCGATCACCAGGTCCTTGTCAGTTGCGGTATCTGATGCTTTTCCCACACAGGAACTGGTGACTAACTGCAGAGTGCACCCACCTGTCTGCCAGATGCCTCATCTATGAAATGCACATGTTGTTATATCTCAGCTCAACCTGTGCTCTGCAGAAAACAGATCCCCTCAGCTCATTCAATCCTTTTTTTTTTTACATTATTCACACTTTAATTAAAAAAATATTTTTTTCTGCTTCAATCTCTGTTTTTCATAATAAGCATACGTATTTATTTTGTAAAACTTTCTATTGTATTCCTTCAAAAAATATTCTTCACTTACCAACCTACTTTTAATACTTCTCTTAAATTTTATTCCTTTTATTTTGTATATTTTCAAATTTTAACACTTAAGTTTTTGCTTTTCATCTCCTTTATCAAAAATCAATTATTTTGCCTTCTTGTTTATTTCCTGTAAACATTTTATTTCCCCATTTTTATACTCTTTCTTTTTTACTTTCTTGTTCTTAGGAGTATTTTAACCTTCTGACCGCCTTTTAGGACACTGTCTTTTATACAGACAGTCCCCAATTTGCGATGGTTTGACTTATGTTTTTTTCACTTCACGATGGTGAAAAAGTGATCCGTATTTCAAGTACCCATGCAACCATTCTGTTTTCACTTTCAGTATAGTATCAAGTAAGTTACATGAGATATTCAACACTATATTATAAAACAGGCTTTGTGTTAAATGATTTTGCCCAACTGTAGGCCACTGTGTTATGAGCACATTTAAGATGAACCAGGATAACCTAGGATGTCTGGCAGGTTAGGTGCCTTAAATGCATTTTCAACCTACAGAACTCTCAACTCACAATGGGCTTTTCAGGATGCAGCCCCGTCGTAAGTCGAGGAGCACCTGCAGACTTCCTTTTTTGTGTATTACTTGAGAATTTGTCTCTACTGACCAGCAAAACGCACAGCAGTGGGGACAGACACTGGGGAGGCTTCTTCTCCCTCCCTGGGGACACTGGTGTCCTTTTACTCTCCTAAACAGCCCCAACCTGCCCAGCGAGGCTCCTCCACCCACAGGCCCTCCCAGACCTCCTAGGGCAGTTCTCAAGAAACAAACCTCATCATATGGCCCTGAAGATCCTCCCAAGACCCCTCGCCAAGGCGCTAGTGTGCAGATGATACGGCCAAGTTGCCAGAGGGTGGCGTTCAAGAAAGGCAGCATTTTCTGATTCTGCTACAAGGAATCAATTATTTGAAAATCTATACTGTTAGATAATAAATTTAGGGCAAACTAGGCCCCAAATCCATCACCACACAGTAGAGGTGGTGAGTGGAAGGCCTCTCCTAGAGGTAGAAGAAACCAGGTGACCACCCGCTTTGCTTCTATCCAAGCCGGCAGCCTCTGGAATATTTATTTCTAAATTGTTACTCTCCTTTTCCTCCCTTCTTGGCTGAATTCTGGGAAGACGTCCTTGGGGTGGCAGGGAAGAGGGAATTTCTCTGGGCTCAGGAGGGCCCCAGAGTGGCATTCAGGAGTGGGGTTTATCCCACCTTATCAATGCGCCAGGGCAGCTGGTAGCTACCGAGAATGTGGAAACCCGGGTCAAAGGTGGAGGCCACTTTACCCTGGCTGTGCCTAATCCTTAGGGGTTAGGGGACAGGCTAAGATTCTACAATCCCCCGACTCCCAGAAGAGCACACAACACTTTCCCATGGGGTTTTCATCCTCTGTGGATCATTAAATCCATTTTTGGAGCTTAGGTTATCATTACAACTCCTACAATTCGTGGTATTCAGTTCTCTCCTAATGTATGTCCCCATTGGTTTGTCACATAGGAACCAATTAAAGAGAGCTTTCTCCCCCGCCAGGACCTTTTTTATTGCTGCACAACCTCTGACTGTGCCTACCACCAGCTTCAATAACAGCACCCTTAGCTAGTTCTCACCAAGAGGCTCAAAACGTAGGCTACTCACAACCGTTAAGATAATTCCTCATCTGGTGGAATAACCAGTGAGCCCCATCCCAGCAGGGCCTAGACAGAATGCCTGAGCCAAATAAGTGAGCCTGCCAAGGCTGCAGTCTGCAGTTCCTCCGTGATCTATGCTGCACACCTGGGAACCCAAGCCTGCATCCTTAGCAGGTCCATCCCCGGGAGAGGACGTGGCTCTTTATCCCCAACTTTGCTGAGGGATAAAACGCATGGTTAACTGGTCAGACAGCGAGCCCTGGCTCTAGATAGTGTCAAGGAGCTTTACCTGCAAGCTCCCTGCTGCTCCGGTTATAAATAAAGCCAGTGGAAAGAAAAATCATATCTATGGAAGCCTGCTGAAATGAAATACAAGCAGCCATTCCTCTGCAGACCTGAAAGTTATTTGGGGAATAAATCTCATCCACGGTGAGTTGCTTACTGGTTTTGTATCCTGCAAAACAGGATTTACTAGACTGGTGTTGTGTTAGAGGCCTTCCATAGCAGTCACCCTTAGCTGTCATCCTAAAAGCCCTTCCGCCTCTTCTCCCACCTTCTTCTTTGCCAACAGAACATTGGCTGTGTGGCATTTTGCCCAACCCTAGGATGAATTATGGATGCATGACACTTTCCAGCCCTCTTGCTGCTAGGTGTGCCCATATGACCTTGTTATGGTCAATATAAGGGAAAGTCTCTTTAAAAGATTCTGGAAAGTTTCTTCCTCCCTGATGGGAAAAAAAAAAAAGATAGCTCTTTTCTATCTACCCTGCTTTGGATGCTGGTGTTAGGACATAATGTTTGGAGCAACCATGAAGGAAACAGTACAACCAATTGGAAAGAGAACCACACATATGGCACTGTTGAGCTAGAATCTTTGTTAGGTAAATAGTAAATGTTTTCATGATTTCAGACACTGCTAGGTATTCTGCTATTTGCACACAAATGCAAGCAGGCATGTAGAATGTGAGGTTATGAGACAATGACATTGGGGACATAGTGATATGATTCAGGATCCCGCTCTGACATTAGTTATTTCTTTTCTTCTGCTGGGTTTGGGATTGGTTTGCTCTTCTTTTTCTAGTTCCTTGAGACGGTTCATTAGATTGTTGATTTGTAATCTTTCTGTCTTTTTGACGCAGGCATTTAAGGCTATGAATTTTCCCCTTAGGACTGCTTTTGCTCAGTCCCACAGATTTTGATAACTTGTGTCCACTTTGTCATTTAGTTCAAGGAATCTTTTGATTTCTACCTTAATTTCCTCTTGATCCAATAATCGTTCAGCAGTAGGTTGCTTAATTTCTATGACTTTATGTGGAATTGAGTGTTTCTGTTGGAGTTGATTTCCAATTTTATTCCACAATGATCTGAGATGACACATGGTATAATTTCTATTTTTTCAAATATGTTGAGACATGTTTTGTGGCCTAAGATGTGATTAATCTTAGAGAATGTTCCATGTGCTGATAAGAAGAATGTATATTCACTAGTTTTGTGGTAGAATGTTCTGTAAATGTCTGCTAGGCCCATTTGCTCTAGAGTCCTGTTTAAGTCCAGTGTTTCTTTATTCATTTTCTGCTTGGAGGATCTGTCCAGTTCCATCAGTGGGGTGTTGAAGTCCCCATCAATTACGATGTTGCTGTTTATCACTTTGTTTAGATCTAGTAGGGTTTGCTTTATGAATCTAGGTGCACCTGTGTTGTGTACATAAATATTTAGAATTGTTATGTCTTCTTCATTAATTGTTCCCTTCACCATTATATAGTGACCCTCTTTGTCTTTCTTTACTATTGTTGATTTGAAGTCTATGTTATCTGATCTGAGAACGGCTACACTTGCTTTCTTTTGATGTTCATTTGCATGGAATATTTTTTCCATCTCTTCACCTTGAGTCTGAATGAGTCCTTGTGGGTTAGATGTGTTTTCTGGAAACAGCAGATACTTGGCTTATATTTTTTTATCCATTCAGCCAGCTTAAGTCTCTTGAGTGGGGAGTTCAAGCTGATCATGTTTACTGAAAGAACTGATAAGTGGGGTGCATTCCTGTTCATCTTATTGGGCAGAACTTTATTGCTTTGCTTTACCTCTAGAACCATTATCATATCTGGGCTCTGAGCTTTAGCTTTTGGGTGATTTTACACTGGTGGGTGTCTATTATGCTGATCTGTATATGATGCAGATCTCAGTATACTTCCTGCAGAGCAGGTCTGATCTTTAAAAATCCCCTCAGTGTTTGCTTGTCTCAAAAAGTCCTTATTTCTACCTCATATAAGTTACTTAGTTTTTCAGGACACAAAATTCTAGGGTGGCCATTATTCTGTTTAAGAAAACTGAAGATGGGGCCCCAATCCCTTCTAGCTTGATAAGGTCTTAGTTGAGAAGTCTGCAGTTAACCTAATGGGTTTTCCTTTGTAAGTTACCAGATGTTTTCACCTTACAGCTAGCAAAAGTTCCTCCTTTGTGTTAACTTTGGCTAGTCTGATGATCATGTGTGGTGGTGACTGCCTCTTTGCAATGAATCTCCCAGGTGTTTGTTGAGCTTCTTGTATCTGGATATATAAATTTCTAGCAAGACCAGGGAAGTTTTCTTCAATTTTTCCCTCAAATAGCTTTTCCAACCCTTGTCTGTTTTATTCTCCATCTTCATGGATGTCTATAATCCTTATGTTTGGCCTCTTTATATAATCCCATATTTCTTGTAGACTTTGTTCCTTGCTCTTAATTCTCTGTTGTTTATCTTTGACTGACTTGTTTAATTCAGAAGTGTTGTCTTCAAGCTCTGAGATTGTTTCTTCTGTCTGATCTGGTTTATTCTTAAAAGTTTCCACTGTGTTTTGTATGTCTTTGAATGAATTTTTCATTTCCAGAAATTCTATTTGATTTTTTTATATATATAATTTGGTTTCTTTAGTGAATTTTTCATTCATTTCCTGAATTTTTTTGTGGTTTCTTTGTGTTGGCTTTCCATTTTCACTTATATTTCATTGAGCTTTCTTATTATTCGAATTTGAAATTCTTTCTCTGTCATTCCAATATTCTAATTTTGATTGATTTCCATTGCTAGAGAGCTGGTGTTCCCCTTTGGGGGTGACCTTTTGCTCTGATTGTTCTTACTTCTGGAGTTCTTTTGCTGATTCTTTCTCATCTGGAGCAGGTGTTGCTTCTTATTTTTGAATTTTCTTCCATCCAGAACCTAGATCGCCATCAAAGCACCCACAAACAAAGCCAAAGGTTCTTACCTAACATATGCCACAAACACACCCGTGTGAGTGAGGTGAGGGGGAAAAGCCCTATCTAAACAAAATAAAATCCAAAAATAAGGGTGTCCTTTATGACAGTGGTCCCCAACCTTTTTGGCACCAGGGACTGGTTTCATGGAAGGTAATTTTTCCACTGACCAAGAGGTGGAATCAAGGGGAGGCAAATGGTTTCAGGATTGGATGTGATTCAAGTGCATTACATTTATTGTGTGCCTTATTTCTATTATTACATTGTAATATATAATGAAATAATTGTACAACTCACAATGCAGAATCCGTGGGAGCCCTGAGCTTCTTTTCCTGCAACTAATCTGTATTTGCAGCCACTCCCCAGCACTAGCATCACTGCCTCAGCTCCACCTCAGATCATCAGGCATTAGATTCTCATAGGAGCACGCTGCCTAGATCCCTCACATGTGCAGCTTACAGTACGGTTCGCGCTCCTATGAGAATCTAATACTACTGCTGATCTGACAGGAGGCAGAGCTTATGCAGTGGTGCAAGCGATGGGGAGCAGCTATAAATACAGATGAAGCTTCACTTGTTTGCTCTCCACTGCTCACCTCCTGTGGTGCAGCCCAGTTCCTAACAGGCCAGGGACTGGTACTGGTCTGTGGCCTGGCGGTTGGGGACCACAGCTTTATGACAACTTAAAGGAAATTTCTTTAGGGTGTCAGCACCAGGCACAGCTGTGCTGCTTCTGACTTGCTTTATCCTGGAGACACCGTGAACCACACGGATGATATTTCTTTCTTGGTACTGGCTGGTAGGAAGCACAGGTCCAAACCTGGGCCCCATTTCCAGCAAATGTACTGAACTTCACAGAACACACTATTCAATTCACATGACCCTGGCTTCATTCTTGCCCTCCCTTTACCCTTTATCACGAATTCCTTAATATAACTATTATTATCATTATAACATTCTATATTCATAAGGATACCTCTCTAGTATGTAATCTGTATGTTGTCTCAAATCATTTTTGAAAATAATAATATATAGAAAAGGATACTTTGGGGGGACTTCTAGGGTAAAGGGGACAATGAAGATCTCTATGCAAAGGTTGTGGGAGCCCAGACGAAGGCAAGGTTTCCTCTCCTTGGCCTTGGTGGGGAGCACGGATGGCTTCCGCAAGGAGGTGATACTTGGAAGGAGGTCTCAGAGGGGTGGAAGCATACTCCCATCAGAAGGAAAAGCATGTGCATCAAATCAGAGAAGGGAGAGGCAAATTTAGGAGACAATGAGATGAGACAGAGGTGGGTGTACAGAAGGACAGATGGGAATCAGACTGCCAGGGATCACGGATTATGGCCTCTGGGTCACAGTAAACCGAGACATGTTTTGAGCAGGAAAGAGAAAAGAAACGATCAGGTCTGTATGCAATGACAGTAAAAGTACGACTCTAACAAAAGTCGGAAAAATGACACTGAAGCAAGAGAAGATCAGGTAGAAGGTGACGTCAGCAGTCCAAGTCTGACTCAAAAGGACTTAAGCTAAAGATGTGGAGAGAAGAGAGAGCAAAGAGAGAGGGAAGATACTTCCAAGGCAGAGCCCGGAGGGTTTGCCAGTTTGTCTTCTCTGACACCCAGCACATCCCTTCACTCATCAATAAACTCATGTTTATTAATCTCCTGGAAAGTGCCTGAGACCATAGGGTTCTGAGGACACAGAGGGGCTCTCAACCAGCCAGGGAGACAGATAAGTTCCTGGGAGCTTTACAAGGACAGGATGCTGAATATACATGTACTAAACCAAACGGGGGGTGGGGGGAGGTAATACAGAATGTTCAGAAAAATCATATTCATCCCCACTCTGCACCCCTGGTCAAGAAAGGCACGGCGATCTTATGACATCAGACCGATGCCTCTTTTGAAAGCAGTTCTATAAAAGGCAATGCGGAGGGATGAGAATGGAAACCGGGCAGTCTGCGTGTGGGATGACCCTCAGAAAACGGGTGAGATCAGACACTGCTATCTCAGTCCTGGCACTGGAAGCCAGACTGTGCCCCCCTCCAAGCTGCAAGCCGATGCGTCTTTCTTCCTCTGTGAATATCCTTAAAGGCTTGACAAGTGTGAGTCACTGTGACGAGAATAGCACCATTCCTAAATAGCACGCCTTTAGATACTTTGTTTCCTGTTCATATTTGCCACCTTGTCACCGTGCCTTCCAAACAACTGCCCCCATGCAACAAACTCCCCTCCGACCTCTGGATCAGACTTCCCTGGATTGGATGGAACGCAAAGACACATCATCCCTGGATCAGGCTCAGCAGGACACTTCCCACCTACCCACCTGCTGTGCCCCTCTTCTCCCAAAGGTCTCCGTGTAGCCTCTTTCTGATATCCAGAAACTGTGAACCAAGCGTTCCAGTTAAGTGACCTTTATAATCTCCCAGAGCCGGAGAGAAACACAAATGAAACAAAATGCTTCAATTCAAACATAAGCATCATTCTATTCCAAAAATATTGCTCTAACCAACTCACCAACCACTTGGACTTTCGATTTAACTTCTCATTTTCTGGCTCCTTCTACCAAGTATGCTTTAGAGAGTACTTCAATAAATATCCCCACCTCCAGGAAGCCTTTCTTGATTCAATCACTTTGTGCCCTCTTAAGACCTGTCTCTATCACAGCACTTGCCAAGCTGTATTATAACTTTCTGTCTCCTCCAACAGTCTGTGAGTTTCTTCTCTCATGTCAGGAACTGTATTTTATTATCACTGTACATCAGCATCTGATGCACTAATGCATACGTAGCAGGCATTCAAAACTGTGGCATAAACCACAGCGAGAGACCACCTCACACCCATTAGGATGGCTACTGTCAAAAAACTGAAAATAACAAGTGTTGGTGAGGATATGGAGAAATTGGTACCCTTATGCACTGTGGATGGGAATGTAAAATGGTGCAACCTCTATGGAAAACAATATAGTAGTTCCTCAAAAAATTAAACATAAGATTACCATATGAACCCAGCAATTTGACTTCTGGGTATAAACTCAAAAGAACTGAAAGCAGAGACTTGAACAGATTTGCACACCCAAGTTCACAGCAGCCCTATTGACAATAGCCAAGAAGTGGACGCAACCCAAGTGTCTATCAACAGATGGGTGGATAAATGGAAGGCAGTGTGTACATACAAGGAAATATTATTCAGTCTTAAAAAGGAAGGAAATCCTGACATATGCTATAACATGGATGAACCTTGAGGACAATATTCTAAGTGACATAAACCAGTTACAAAAGGACGAATACCATATAACTCCACTTAGATGAGGTACCTAGAGCAGTCAAATTCTAGAGACAGAAAGTAGAATGATGGCTGCCAGGGGATGGGGAGAGAGAGGATGGGAAGTTGTTTAATGGGTATAGAGAATTAGTTTTGCAAGATGAGAAGAGTTCTGGAGATTGGTTGCACAACAATGTGAATATATTTAACACTACTGCTGTAGGCACTTAGAAATGGCTAAGATGGTAAATTTTATGTTACGTATATTTTACCACAATTAGAAACTTTTAAAATGTAAATCAAACCATGATACTCCCTGCTTAAAACTTCTAGTGGCTTTCCATGGAACCTGATTTTTTTTTTTTAAGTGGCAGAATGAATCACATTATTTCAGGGAAGGAGTCTTCTAAGGCCAGTCAGTTGAGTTGATAATTATTATCTCTCCTGGAATACAGAACATTAGTTGGAATATGGAAACCTCTCTGGGTCCACATGACACCAAGTTGATGCGTCCTTAACTGCCGACGACGTGCAGAACTGTGATGACCACATCTGAGAGGGCCCTCCCCACGCTGCCATCATGACATCCACCAAACACATTGGTCTGGAGAGGAGAAGGGGCTCACAGATTTCCTGCTGTCAACACAAATAAACCTCAGAGACACCTCCACAAAAAAAGAGGACCAGATTTGAAGAACAAGTGCTAACTATTTCACTCCTGTGAATTTCCAGGATGGAATCTGCCATCCCAAGGGGTAGAAAAATTTATTCTTGCCACGGGTCAGCCAAAAACAAGAAATAGTGATGCTTCAGCCTGCAGCTGGATTTGACCTACAATTTCAGTAGAGTCGCCCCAGGAAGAAGTAGGATAAAAATTTGCTAACAGAAGAAGTTTTATATTAGCATTTACCACGAGTCCTGCAGGCAGAGTGCGGGTGAAGGGAACTCTCCCAAGGAACTAGCAAAATTAAAATGTACTCAAAGCCTTTTTGCTCTAAATCGGATTATATTTGATAGAAGAAAAATAATGAAGTTAGGGATTAAGGTACTTAATCTTATATATCCATAACTACATCTATAACTGTATCTATAGCTGTATCTACCTCTATCCCAAACTAGTTCTTTTCATTTCCCCAAAGAGGAAAAGTGGTGATTTCTAAGTAAAATATTGCACGTGTAAGTAAAACTGGCAATGGACTCTCATTTAGCAGATTGGTTTCCAGCAAAAACACTGGAGTAAGGTGTGCAAACCTAAGCTTCCCAAACAATAAAGGTCCCCTTGGCACAAGTAGGCAAACTTATGCAATTTGCATCTTGGGAGCCTTGCAAACTGAGTAGTCCCTAGGTGACAGACCTCAATATAGCCAAGAATGATGCCCTTGGAGTATTTCCTAACAAAAACATGCATGCAACACTCATAATCAAACCCTCCCAATTTTCAGCAGTTTACCCACTGACTGAATGTAGCCAGACACCTACAGCATACCTATTGGGGTCATTAGGTAATTTGCCCAAGGGGCAAAGACGGAGAACCAACATCTGAGTCCACTTTGTCCTCCCTCCCATGCTTTCAGTTTCCATCTGAACTGATGAATCCCCAGTCCCTCTCACATCCCACATCCCATTTCACTGAGCTTTAGACCCTAAGCCATGCTGGCATTTTGTAAGTGCTCAAAAATTATTTGTTGGGTAAAAGAACAAATGCATCATTGAATGAGTGAATGCTGCTTAAATATTGCTGATTTGCTCACATAGGAAAGCTTGCGAAAATCAAGTATGTGGCTACCCTAATTGCAGAAACTAGGTGTGGTTTCGTTCCAGCCAGCAAAGTGTGCTCAAGAGACGAGCTGGAGAAATTAGAGTGAAAAGCTCTGTGTACATTCTCGAGGGACAAGATCATTTAGTATTTTAATTGGCTCAAATGCACACGTGTGCACCTTGAGGCATGTGTGGAAAGAGAAAAGCCAACTCTTGTTTGCAATCTCCAGAGATTTTTAACAGGGTTGTTTTTAAAACACTTGCCTCACAGCTGCCCCTGTGGAGTTTAGCTGTTACTTGGATCCTGCAGAGAAAAATGCACCAAGTTTTGTTGTCAGACTTCTAGAAAGGGAAATTCAAAGGACTAATCTCAAATGCTTGGGGTCAAGTCTTGCAAGGAATGTGGCTCTTCATCAAACTTAATGGCTTCTTCTTTAGCGGAGAGCCCAACTGACTCTGAGTCATGGAGAAACGAGGGCAGTAATTCCCCAATTCCAGAGAATACGAGAATCACGTTCAAGTAGCAGATCAATGTGCTAAGTATCCCTATATTAAACCAGAAAGAGGATCTGACGTCTCAGAAAATTGTGTATGTGACCACACATTCTTCACCCTCAAGTGTCCCAGTGTCTACTGGAACAAACTTCATTCACTCACACAGACCCTACCAATTCAGACTTGCGGATAATTCATTCAAAATGGGATGGCTAATTTCATTTGCATATCATTCATACACAAAATGAAAATGAAAGCAATGAAGTGGTATAAATAAGATATAAATAAGACTGGCTTAGGCCAGGCGTGGTGGCTCACACCTGTAATCCTAGCACTCTGGGAGGCAGAGGTGGGAGGATGGCTCAAGGTCAGGAGTTCGAGACCAGCCTGAGCAAGAGCGAGACCCCCCCATCTCTACTAAAAATACAAAGGAATTAGTTGGACAACGAAAAATATATAGACAAAATTAGCCGGGCATGGTGGCACATGCCTGTAGTCCCACTACTCAGGAGGCTGAGGCAGAAGGATTGCTTAAGCCCAGGAGTATGAGGTTGCTGTGAGCGAGGCTGATGCCACGGCACTCTAGCCCAGGCAACAGAGTGAGACTCTGTCTCAAAAAAATAAAATAAATAAATAAATAAGACTGGCTTGCCTAACCCATTCAAATGATAATATTTTTAAGCGTCTTAGTATATTAATTACATGCATGAAAACTGCTGCTCCTAATAACATGAGTGCCCCATGTTGAGTGAGGCAAGTTCAACAGAGCTTCAACTTAGTTCGTTTTTTTTTACAGCAGAGTTAAGTTGTGTCCCTGAAAATAATAATTTCATAACACCTAATAAAACAGTATCTCTGGCTTTTCACCAATTCAGACTGGTTCTCACTCCCCAGTATGGTACCATTCTGAGATTACGGTACCTGAGCTCAGAAGCAAAAGACAAGGAGACGTATGTCCCAAGGACAACCAAGAGAGGATGTGCACGCACCAGCCTTGCACGTGTATGTTTGTGTCTTTCAGGTCCCGAAATTAGTGTTTAGTATTCCAAGGTGACCGTTTAAAGTTAGAGAACTCTCATTTTGAAATATAAACCTTAGTATATGTATTACAAGACTCACTGTGATCACCCTTCGTACCTACTTAGACTATTCCCTCGAAGTCTTTCAAAGTCATTGTCAATATCGGCTTCTTCGCCTTCCTCCCCTGCGTAACCAGCAGAAGCCATCAACAAGAGGTTAATTCAAAAGATAGTGAAATTCTCTTTCGCCTACGTGTACTCCTTAATTCACCTACAATTTACGTCATTCACTTTTATTTCATGTTATGATATGTTTTTGCGGCAAGAACACTTAACATGAGATCTACCCTCTTCAGTTTTTGAGTGTACAACTCTGTATTGTGAACCATAGGCACAATGCCGTGCAGCGAATCTCCAGAACTTATTCCTCTTGCTTCACCGTAATTTTATGCCCCTTCAAAGACAGATCCACAAGACTAACAAAACAATTAACACAATGGCAATAGCAAACCCCTCTCTATCAGTAATTACTTTCAACGTAAATGATTTAAACATTATTCATTTTACAAATAGTTTGTGTTCAAGTCAAACAGTGGATGATAAATTATGGAAAAGCACCAATCTGGTTGCCCAGGCCCTCCCAGCAGCAGGCATGTCCTAAGCCCGGATCCGAGGGTGAAGGGAGGGCCTGGAAGCTCAAGGCCGGCCCCAAGCCCACCTGGATAATGCACCCTGCGGGCCCCGGCCATGGAAACATGAAGTCCTCCCTGGGAGGACGTACAGTGACGGTGGGTGTGTTTGGAATTCTGGAAATCCCTTTTACCTGCTTCCCCCTTTAAGAACACTATGTGTAATTTTTAATTTTTTCTAGCAGCACGTTGATAACTTTGTCTGAGTCTGTGAGTATGTGTGTGCATGTTGTATAGAAAACAAATAACTTGCCTTCCAAGCTAGGAAGAACAGCTGTTTCTTACTTACTGGGATTAGAAGATAACCCACTTCCATTTGTTATCTTGTCCAAGCCCATGAACGTCCAATAGTCACTGATCCAGAAAAGATCAGCCAACTTCAGCTGCTGCAGAGGGAAGACAGATCTCTCCCTGTCTGCCAGCATGCTGAGTTTTGGTGTCATCTTGGTTTTTAAACTCAACCATGCCTCCCCATAGGAAGGAAAAGCTTCCAGCCCGGAGCCCAAATACATCTCCTCTCTTTAATGAGAGCACACACTCCTTCACCCTAAATTATTAAATGGAGCCCTAACTCCCAAGGGTGTTATCAAAGCAATTTAAATCTTCTCCCTCCAAAGTTTTATTGAACATGGCAGTCATTTCCCCCCACCGGTGTCAGGCACGGAGGAAGGGCAGGCTTTGGGAGTCTGCTGAGTCATTATGAGGTTGAGTCAATCCCTCTGGGGAGCCAGAAGCAGAGAAACGTGAAGGACACACGGCTCGGCCTGACCCCTGGCATTCGCCTCCCTCGCAGTCCTCTCTGCACTAAACCCCGTCACTTCTGCCACTTTGGAGAAACAGCACTGACGACAAGGGGGTGGGCAGCCCATACACGCCACGAGGGCCAGGACTGTGTTCTCAGGGTCCACACATAGCTGACACCCGGCCAATACCTACGGAATGAAAACTGACATTGTAAATTTGTGGAATGCACAAAGCCTGGGGAAAATCATAGGGTCACAAGCCCTATCTCTGTGCAAGCCTCAGTTTCCTCATCTGCACAATGGGGCAAATAGTTCCCACATCCTAGGTCTGCTGTGAGGAATTCCTAAGGGGACATACGCTGAGCACCTGGCACATCGGTGGTAACTTCCTACACAGTAGTTCCCAAACTCTCTTCTATGCAAGCACTTACGATGGAATAGTTCAGTACAGATGGATCAAAACATCACCTGGGAGAAAAGTTAATACTACGGCAAGAGCATTGGCCTGAAAACTGACTGCACAAGGGCAGGCCCCCAGCTGAACACAGGTCCTTCGCCAGCCATTTCTCTCGAGACTCTAGTCTTCTCACTATAGAATGAGAATTGGGCCCAGGTGATCTAAGGCCCTGTGGGCAGAGTCTACATTGCTCTGCAGGTGGATGGCTGAAAGGCTCCGCCCCCTTGCCTTCGTAACTCCACTTGTCAGTTACAAGAAAAGTGACCCAAAATCTGCAAGTCACTGGTGTGAAAACCATCATGTGCCCACCGTGGAGATGGGAAGACCCATGATCACACATCAGCACTGCGTCCCTGCTTAGTGCCCTGAAAAAGCTATAATTTTTTGAAATCATATTCTATATTTCAGGGTGAAAATGGCATTAGCCTGCCAACCTCCGAAATTGGTCTCCTCACACCCAAAATAAACATCTATCAATGTTCCACAGAAGGCACAAGCCTGTGCACACATGATGGACACACACACACACACTCTGAAATCCTGGAAATAAAAATGATGCACAAATCTGAAGGATCTAGATTGAAAAATACAGTGACCCAAATACACCTTTACCCTTAGAAATAGAAAAACCCGGCCACCCAGAAAGAAGACAGGACAATCTGGCTCCAGCCGTCCTGCACCGTCAGCTCAGAGGGAAACATGGGGTCCGAACCAGAAAGAAAAAGAAGCAGCCTCTGCACAGACCAGCCGGAGGAGATGCCGAGACCTGTCCGTGCCCCTGAGCCAGGCCCAACTTCTGTCCCTCTTTTCTGTTTTTCTAATCATACTCATATTTTATTTCTGTTAATATTTGTATTTCCCTATATTATTGCTCCCCTGATTATTTGTTTTTGCAAAAAGCACGAGCATGATTTTACTGAGATATAAATATACATAAAGAAAACACACAGATCTTGAGTTTGATGAGTTGCGACGATTATAAACACCTGTCGCGTCACCACCATCCAAGAGAAGACCTAGAACAATTCCACCACCCACAAAAGTGCCTTCCCGCCTCTTTCCAGGCAATCATCTCACCCCCAGAAGAAAACACACTGTTACCTCACTAGAGATTATTTTTGCCTGTCTTAGAACTTCAGAGCAGTGGAGCCATACAGTTGGCACTCTGGCTGTTTGGTTTGTCATTCAACATCCTTTTTAGAGTCATCCATTGTCTTGCACATTCCGATGGTTCACTCCTCTCGAGTGCTGAACAGTGATGCTCAGAATGAAGACACCAGTTCACTTCTCTTTCCCCTGTTGATTGACAGTAGAGTCCTGATTCTCAGCCTGGCACCCTTTCTAGCAATGCCTGATAGACTTGTTTATTCGGCTACTGCCTACACTCTCATAGTGCAGGAAGAGAATTGGGAAAACTATTTGTTCAAAAAGAAAATCGAATCTATGGTTACAAATTAGTCTGAAAACATGTAAAATGGAAATAATCCATAACAGAGTTATGTTTACTCAGAATAAAGTCAGCAGCCTTAATTATTTTTATTATTAAACCACAAAATTAAATGAGCCAAGCATTCCATTGAAGAAGTTAGAAAAACAAACAAACAAAAAAAGAAATGGGAAGTGAAAAATAGGTATAAAGGCAGAAACTAATGAATCAGAAAACAGCAAATAAATTCCAGGTTGATAAACAAATGCAAAAAATACTTTAATATAATCAAAGAGAATTTTCTGGCAAATCAAACTTATAACAAAGATAACATTATTTGCATATTCAATTTTATGATTATATGCCTAGAAACCATGAGACAATCAAAATAATAACTCTGGAAATTAGTACATAGGTCCAGTGATATGACTGGATATAAGGTACACATAACATTAAAATTAAAAATCAACACCTTTCCTAAAGCAAAAACCAATTAGAATACATAATGAGAAAAATATGAGTGAAAACATTAACAAATAAATAACAGTCTAGGAATAACCCTGGCAATAAGTGTTTAGAAAGATATAAAATATTGAAGCCAATGGAAAAAAAATAGTCTCTTCCTAGATGGGGGCACTGAAAACTGCTAGGCAGCCAGTATTCACAGACCAGGATTTCACTATAATAGTCTTCAATTCTAATCACAACCCCAGTAGAATTTGGGGTCAACCCAACAAAATAGTTCTTAAGAATTATGGCAGCACAGGAACATAAGAAGAGTTAAAATCCTTTTGTTAAAATCATGAGAGGGATTGCCTGAAGATACTAAAAATTTTAATAAAGATGTGATAATAACTAAAGTTATGTTATTCCAATAAAATGATCAAAAAACAGACTCACAGAACAAATCGAGTCCAGTAGCAGTGCAACAGATACATACAAACTTAATACGATAAAGAAAGTGTTACAAACTAAGGACTCTGTTATTTATCAAACGATGCTGGGGAAATTGGCTATTTGGGAGTTAATTCTGAATGGATAAATTAATTTATTAAGGTTATTATACCAATAATCATTCATATGCTTCTATTATTAACTATTAGGTACTTAAGCTGTGTGTCAGGCATTGTGCCAAAGGATTTACATGCATTATCTCACTCAATGACTCCTAGATGATCTATTCCAACCAACCCACTTACAAACATGGAAACCAAGACCCAGAGAAGGTAGGTGATGTGGCCAGCGTCACACAGCCAACCAGAGAGCCAAGATGAGGACTGTCTCTAGCACTATGTCTATCTAACCATTCTGTTGCCAATTATCGCCTTTTATAAACCAACACGGCTCTCTGGAGCCTGAACATAAAAGTGTACGACAACAGTAATCCACAGCAGAGACTCATAGAGAATCGAATAATACAAGCAAACGGAACTTCAGGGAGGGTTTTCAGAGACAGAAACCAAGGATCCAAATCAGGATGTGACCAGCCAACGCTGGTGCTTTTGTCGGAACTGTCGAGGGTGCTTTTAATAGACCCAGCTCACAGGACCTCGGCTCGCTGCCTCTTTCTGCAGTCAGCCACTCTGCAGCCCAGTCCTCTTTGCCGCTGTGCTGGGCCTGGGCTCGCCAGGGGCTCAGAAAGCAGTGGAGCCTCCCGGGGCCATCCTTTCTCCCCACCACCCCTCCAGCCTCCGCAGTACCTTCCCCGGGCAGTCTCACAGCACCGGCTTCAAAATCCAGAGCAAGCAGGTCCCAAAATGAGCATACTCCTGAACATCCCACCTGGACAAAAACCCTTCCAAACACTCTTATCACAAAGCAAAAGACGTACACCCACTGGGGGAAGACACACGCACCTTCATGCACACACACGTGCAAGCACACCCTTGGCATCATCATTTAGCACCTCTTCAAAACAACATGTTCAGCTGCTCATAGGTACAGGGTTTCTTCTGGGAGTGACGAAAATGTTCTGGAATGGGATGGCAGTGATGGTTGTACTTACTATGAATTTACTTAAATCTGCAGAACCGTACACTTTAAAACAATTAAAATGGTGAATTTGATGTTTTGTGAACTTTATCGTAAGAAAAACACAAAATTTTGGGAGAGAAAATGAAAAAAAATTTAAATATTGACTGATATATAAAGGTATCTCTACATTTACATGTATAATTAAATAAGCAATGTATGTAAAGGCAAAAAACCCAGAATCTTCAAATTTAGTAATTTCCTTATTAATTATGCCCAACAATGATTCTGATAATAAGGCACAAAACAAGATTGCAACAAAAAAGACAAGTGGGCCAATGGTGGATGCACAGGGGGGAGGAAGCTTAACCACATGCTCTAGGCTCGATGGTATCTGACCCTGGACTCCTAACCTCTCATCATTGAACCTCAGTTTCCCCGTATGTAAAATGGGTACATTGAGTTATATAGTTTATGGCCTTTTTCAACTCTATGAACCAAATCATGTGTTAGTGCTATTTTAAATACCTCACCTAAAGAAAACTCTGATGAAATGCTACCCTCCTCAAAAGAAATGGATCCAGAAACAAGATATTCCTTAGGGTCAATTAACTCTTCTCTCTGGCACTCTCTAGCAGGGCTTCCTTCAGCAACTCGTGTCACCCTAACCCAGTTCTGAAACGGTGGCACCATCTGGATTTCCAGATGAACACAGGCATCAGAGCAGAGGAGGAGCGAGCAGAGCCACACTCAGGGACCCACTCAAATGCAGGGCCACCGCATTGACACTGGGCCCCTGAGCATGAAGCAAGATCACCCTCGTCGGGTGACCAAACACCTCTGAGATCCGACATCTGCGTCCGAAATCAGACAAGCACGCAAACAATTTCCACAATGATCCAACCAGCTCAGGGCTTACAGTCAGAAAAAGACACTCACAGGATGTTGGAATGATGCCAGGAAGTACAGCCGACCCTCAAATAGCATGGGTTTGAACTGCGTGGCTCCTGTTATGCAGGTGTTTTCTCCCTTCTCTGCCACCCCTGAGACAGCAAGACCAACCCCTCCTGCTCTTCCTAAGGCTACTCAACCTGAAGACAATGGGGATGAAGACCTTGACGATGATCTAATCCCACTTAATGAATAGTAAATAGATTTTCTCTTCCTTATGATTTTCTTAATAACATTTTCTTTTCTTTAGCTTACTTTGTTGCAAGAATAAAATATATGATACATGATACATATCACATGTGGTGACCGACTTTTTGTTACCGGTAAGGCTTCCGATCAACAGCAGGCTATTAGTAATTAAGTTTTGGGGGAGTCAAAAGTTACACGTGGATTCCTGACTGCACGGGTCAGTGCCCCTAACCCTCGCGTTGTTCAAGGGTTGAGTGTACAAGGATGTCAGGAGCAAGAGTGAACGCACCCGTTACTCCTATTTGGATGTGAGACAAGAGGCAGGAACCCTCCTCTTGGCCTAGTTGAGGTGAGTGTCCAAAAAGGACCTTCAAGATCACCTCCAGGAGATATTCCTTTTTACAGATGAGGAAACTGAGGCCCAGGAAGGCTTCAAGCAAGACTCACAGCCATCTCGTGCTGAAGCTGGCATGGATCCTGGGTCTCCAGAGTGGAGCCCTTGGTCCCTTAATCACACCTGGATGGCTCCTGCTGCAAACTCCCCTCCTGAGCAGCAGGTAGAAAAAGCCTTGGCAAGCTGAGAGCGTGTTTCCTTATTTGCAAACAGGAATGATCCCGGCCCTGTCTAGCTCACAGGGCCTGGAGTGCAGAGGAAATAAGTATTGTGAAGTCTTGCAAACGGCAAACCTCTAAGCAGACGGAAAGGAATGTAATGTTCATTGGGCAAGTATTCATAATGCCTGTTTCAGTGAAAACTTTTTTAAAAAACTTTTAAAAGGCCTAGTACAGAACAGAAAACACCCAGGGGATTTAGTAAATATTCACTTCCAGAAGGAATCGACGAGTACAGAGCTGGATTTACCATGAAGCTATTGAAGCTTAAGTTCAGGGCCCCTCAGTGACACATGCCCCTACTAAAGCCTTGAAAGGGCAAAGTGTGCACACGGTCACGTTATTGCAAAATTTGCAAAAGTAAGATACTTTCATTGCGATCAGCTGTCGGCCCAATTCTCCCTCTGTTACAGTTTCCCCCAGGTGGCTGGGGTGGGGGATGCAGTTATCTAGGATTGGTCTTTGGGGAATTTCAGTTGAGAATACATTGAGTTTAGCTTTAGTGTTATCTGTTTATGATGGCTCCCAGTCTCTGGCAGACTGTTGAGCTATCCTGCACCAGGAATAGCTTAAAACATACTTCTAATGTCATCAGTTCAAAGTGTCTTAGCCTATTTGGGCTTAAACAACACACATTTATTTATCACAGCTCTGGAGGCTGGGAAGGGCAAGATCAAAGTCTGGTGAGAACCTGCTTCCTGGCTCCCGGACAACTGTCTTCTGTGTTCTCAACGTGGCAGAAAAGGACAAGAGGGTTCTCTGGTGTCTCTTTTATGACAGCACTAATCCCACTCACGGCAGCTCCACTGTCAAGACCTAACCACATCCCAAAGGCTCCACCTCCTAATACCATCGTCACACAAAGGGTTAGGGGTTTTAACATGAATTTTGGGGGACACAAACATCCAATCCATAGCAACATGTAAGGCAAGTGACCACAAGAAAATCTGAAATGCCCGGTAATTTTACAACTCTTATAACAAATGGATAGAGGTTGTTCCAAATTTTACAAAAATCCTAAAAACGTACATGACATTACTAATATTGAGCTGTGAAGCTAAAGTTAATTTTCTAAATTAACCACTCGTTAAAAATCCAAGTATCAGTCAACCGTATTGGAAGAAGGACTGAATTACCTTTTAATTCTCTTAATAGAAAAGGATATTCTAAATCGCTGTCATAATGAAGAGGCAAATAATACACAGTCAGAAAAGGTAGGAAAAAAAGGATCCTAAAGGCGTGTCTTATGCTGTTTCCCTGGGTCTTGTGATGTTTGTGGTACTTGTCAGCTTTTTTCAACTTAGTAATTTGTTACGATTTATTTCGCATTCTAAATAGATACTTCTGTGACTATTCTGTATTATTAATAATTTAATTAAATTATTAAATTAAATTAAATAATTGAATTCTTATTAACGGTTTTGTGTCCTTTTTCTTAAACAGGGAGCCCAAACTGTGTAAGCTGCAGGCCCCTTTGCACCCGACGTGCCCCCCAAGTTGCGTTCTATGATGTTTTCTGCGTCCATCAGTTGACTTGCTTGTGAGAAAGAAAACTCAAAACTTCCTTTCACAAAAACAAGTGTAATGATTTTAAAGCATCTCCACCGAGGGCCAAAAGAAAATGGATTTGAACAAAAGCAGGTACAACAGTTACACAGAAGAGAAAGAACCTTCTAACCATGAAAACCCATAGAACCCTTTCTCTAGAACTCTTTAAGAAAATACTTTGGAATAAATAGGAAAAAAAACCTTACTGAGGGTCCACTGATGCGGACTCCCAGAGAGAGAAGAGGACCTGGCTTTTTAAGCTCAATAAAGAACCTACCATTTGTTTAACAAAGACTTATATGTAGGAGCCTACGTATGAGAATAATGTGAAGGTGGCTATGGCACCATAAAATTAATAGAGTTAATCCAAGACAAAACTTGGAAGCACAAATTGTAAGAGGAGGGAGAGGGGAGACATGTGTTCTGTGATCCACTGGGCTGAGAAACATCACAGCCACCACAGCCACCAGTGCTCCAAGGGGGTCCTCCAGCAAATGCTACCACCTTGTGTGTCCTGCTCACTCTCAGAACCCCTCCTGATGTCAGCCTTCACCCCCACGTAACCCACTGCTCCCTCCCTTGTCTTACCCTTCCAGGTAGCCTCTAAGATGCTCTCACTACAGGTAACTCCTCTGTGGCTTCAGCCTCTTCCCAGTAAACCCCTCCCACCTTGTCTGCTGTACCTGAACTTGACCCTCCCCATAGAGGCAGACATCCACCAACCCCTCACGCTCTCCCAAGGTGGACTCACCACCCTAGCCCTGAATCCACGTGGGACATTCTCCAGTCCCCAACTCATCTGCACAGTGTCTCCCCCTACTCTGCCCTTGTGTGAGATTTTCCTTGCGGCATATAAACACACTGCAGGCTCTCCAAACTGGCGGAGCCTCTTCCATCCATCCATCCATCCATCCATCCAACAAATACGGAAGGAGCACTGCTATATGCCTGGTACAGTGCTACATGCAGGGCTTGGAACAGGGAGCAAAGAGTGATATGGCTCTTTCAGTTTCCCTTCTCTGTTTCTTTCTGCTCTTCCTTCACTCTGCTGTGTGAATTCAATTACTTCCTCTCCCACCAGGCTAAAAGGTCCCCATCTGGTTGCGTCTTAAACCCCAAATGTTTGTTAAACTGAACTGAAAATAAGGTGGGCTCCTGAGTGACTCTCGCTGTTGTGAATCGCAGCCTGCCAGTTGTCATTAGGATGAGCAAGTTTGAGCCTTGAGCCGGAGTGTCGTTAGTTCACGAAAGAAAGCGCCACACCGAACGGGTTTTGGATTTCATGCGGCATCCTTAACCACATGCATGCTGTCTGGATTTGTCCCCAGAAAGCAAGGGTCACAGAAGGCACAGGAGCCCAGGCAGGGTGGCATTCCCATTGATCACCAGGGGAAGCTTGGAGAACCTTGAGGAAGAAAGAGTTAACACGGACGGACAACCTGTGACCTGGACCCTAGCAGAGATGAGACGGAATCAGATTTGTTCCAGAATAGCATCGGCTCCAGCAGAGAGCTCGTCTTCATCCCAGGAAGCTAACCTGAAATTCCAAATGAATTTTCAAAACGTCAAGTAGAAAATCATAAATTGTACCCACACTGGGAGGTGGTTAAGTCAAAATGGATTTTTCTGATATCAGGAAATATATATAATTTTCTCTCAAATTCAAAACTGCTGATACAATTTCCAGCATAAAGAAACCGTGGCACATTGATACTACAGGGGACTTCAGAAAGGGCTCAATTCAGCAATATGATCACAAAGGGAAAAGTGAAAGATGTCAGAAGATTACAAATAAAAAAAGATGATGCACTATTATTATGCATGATGCTCATTAGAATTCGACTGAAAAGCCGTCTCATGGACCTTGGAATATTTTCTGGGCTGTCACAATACACGGGAGTCAAATCCAATCCAAGCTGCATCAGCAGGTCTGAAATTCCTTTCTCTGGCCCACGCATCTGGACTTTTGCAGATTCCAGGAAATGGGCTATTTTCCTGTCTGCACGTGAGCTAGAACTAATGTGAACCAATTCCTTCAAGCTAAATGGCATTCTTTTGTCTCTCCTTCCTCGGCGAGGCAGACGCACGCTGGAGGTCTGGGGTGACTGCCTCTATTCAATCAGCAATGGAAAGGCGTCAGAGCTTCTTCTACCTGCGCATTCACTGCGTGCACAATCGTAGCGCTGAGGGCAGGGCAGCAAATCAGCCAGGATCCCAGACAGTTGCTTCTGGACGAGGTTGTATGGGGAGATTTCTCCCAGAGTTAACCCTTGAGGATGGCAAGGAAGGCCTTGAAAATTAATTTGTCAATCAAGGCTGAAACCTCCTGCCAGCCCATCTGAGAATGGATTCTCCTTCTACGACCCAGCTGTTGGCTCTCTGCTATGGACTAGATATTTATGTCCTCAAAATTCCACAGAGTTGTATAATGGACTTTGGAGACTCAGAATAGGGGAGAGTGGAAGGTGGATGAGGGATTGAAAACTACCTATTGAGTACAATGTACACTATTCGGGTGACAGGTACACCAAAAGCCCTGACTTCACCACTATACAATTCATCCATGTAACAAAAAACCACTGTACACC
>CAUYRT010009954.1:0-39795 GCA_963574885.1 Lepilemur ruficaudatus
CTTAGCTTTTCTTGACAACCATGTAACTACTTAGGTTACACAGTATAATAAAATAGAGAGTCCATGAGCATGAACAACACAAATCTGAAATTATTAGAAATAATTTGAATAACAAATGAGCAGGACCCACATAAGAAAAAAACTATAAGACATTACCAGATGACTTCAAATAAAATTTTAGCAAATGAATGACATGCTATTTTATTGGTAAGTAGGGTTAAATATTATAAAATTCTTAACTTGCCTCAAATTAATTTGACATTTTAAAATAATTATTCAATGTCCTGAGGGGATTCTTCTGAGAGAAACTTTGTAAAAAAAATTTTTAAATTCTCATTAGTTATTTTTTTTTAAAGAATATTGGTTGGGCACGATGGCTCATGCCTGTAATCAATCCTAGCACTCTGAGATGCCAAGGAGGGAGGATTGCTGGAGCTCAGGAGTTTGAGACCAGCCTGAGCAAGAGCGATACCCCGTTTCTACTAAAAATAGAAAAATTAACCAGGCATCATGGCATGCACCTGTAGTACCAGCTAGTGGGGAGGCTATGGCAGGAGGATCCCTTGAGCCCAGGGGTTTGAGGTTGCAGTGAGCAGTGATGACGCTACTGTACTCTACACAGGGTGACAGAGTGAGACTCTGTCTCTAGAAAAAAAAATTAATACACAGTGAGGAACTGTATCATATATTAAGAAGTATTATGAAGCTAGGATACGTTAAGCAGCGTGGGCCTGATATAGGATGACCACAGGACCAGATCACTCACATGATCTCTATGATATGTCAGCTTCAATATATGGTGAAAGAGGCACCACAAACAAATGGTTAAAGAATGTAGTATTTAAAAAAGTCATATTGGGACAATTGGTTATCTGTTTACAAAAGAAAAAAGGTATCTTTGCATGCTTACCTCTTACTGCATACCAAAAAACAAACAAACAAATACCACAAGAATAAAAGAGACTAATGTAAAAGTCATATAATTTAAAAAATTTAAAAGAAAACTATCAATCTCTGGATAGGGGAAGACTTACTAAACTTAAAGGGCAAAGAAAGTGTTAATACTATAAAAATAAAAACGTATGCCTACGGAAAAAATCAAAAGGCAAATACTTTGGAAATTTTTTTACATCAACTATGAATCAGGTTCATTTCATTTATTATAAAAAACGCACAGAAATCAATAATAGAAACTTTAAAGCTACGATAGATAACATACAAAAATAGTTACCAGAAAATCAAAAAAGATGAACAACTAATAAATGAACATACGGAAACATTTTCAACACCTTAGTAATCAATGACTTGCAAATTAAGATGGCAATAAAATATTATTTCTTCCCAGAAAATTCACAAACATAATGTGTTTTTAACGAGACTACTGACTGTTAGTAAGGAAAGGGTACAAGAGAATGGGCTTGTGCATACATTGCAGAGGAGAGTGAAAAGTGTTGCAAGTCTTTGGGAAAATATTTGGTAACACATATCAAAAACTTTCAAATATTTCTTCCCTTTGAACTAATAACTCTATTCCTGGGAATCAATCCTAAGAAACTGAGCCAAACTAATGAAAATCTTTCCGTTAGAGATATTCCTTTCTAGCTTAATGTAATAGTAAAAATTAGAAACCATTCTAACATGCCATATAGTAATAACAGTTAAATAAGGTCAGGTAACACCATTCAGTGAGATGTGTTATGTAATTGTTTTAAAATGCTTTTGTAAAAATTTATAATAGGAGAAATGTTCATGCCATAAATTAAGAAAGCAAGATACTTTCATTATATATATAAATATATATAATGAGTTCCACATACAGAACGATCACAATTATGCAAAAATAAAAAGTTAAAAAGAATAAAACAAAAATCCCAAATTCCATTTAGATAGACGAATAAAGAAAATTAATTCACCAAATGTTAACATTGACATTGTTTTGGTTAGTGAGGGTATGGTTGATTTTTTTCTCTCTTTTTCTGTTATTTTCCATAATGAGCATATATTTTAGAAAGGATAAAATAAGAAAGTTTTGAAAAGTAGTATACCCACACATAATGGTTTCCGTCTATTGATTTACATGAATGTGTGTTTTATTAAGCAGAAATCCATTAGCACAAAAATCCACTTCCTATTACAATTTGTCACTTCAGGCAGTTATTAAGAATCCTTCCCACATTAAAGAATATAAACCTATTTCTTTAGTTCTGCAGCCTAAGTTAAAAGGTGGAGTAAGTGCTAACATTTCTTTTTAGAGAAAGAACATCAATTTCAGTGCAGACTCTCTACCTAGCACTGAAAATGTCACTGGAAAATTGTAGTCCTTAACCTAAAAGCTTAAAATCTCAATTATATGGATGAATCAGTTTAGACTCATGAATAATATGAAAAGGTCTTTTAATCGTAAAGAGGCCTGGACAATGAAATGAATCACTTTGAGGTTGGCTATTTCTGTAGAAGATGAGATTTTTTTTTTTTTCTCTCCCAGAAAAGTTTGAAAGAGTGAATATTGCAGCTGGAAATCATTCCGACAGTGTGGGAAAAAAATAGACCTATAAATAAAATGAAGAAACAAGTGAGCAATTAGGAAATGGAGGAACAAACTGGAGGCAACAATAGAAGCTGAAAAAACATCAGCAGTGGATTCAAAACTGGAATCTGTCAATGTTCTCTAAAGGCCTGGATAAGCAGAGAGAAAAGGGACAGTCCATACTGTATGGACCCATATGATTTTCAGACATCTGGTTTTATGTACTATAAAAGAGGATTAGAAGTGAGGGCCTTTGTAAATAATCTGTTGCTACCATTTCAAAAATAATAACATGAATAATTATTGGCAGTAAGAATTAACAATCTTATAATCCTCAGATTCTAATTATTCTGAAAAATATGGTTTCCACAACTGGTACTGAATACTTACGTATTGTTAGACACCACACATTGCTAAAACTAGCAAAAGAGTGATACTTTTAAGGAGTTAACCCAAAAAACACTGACAAGAGCAAACAAACCCAAACAGTCTAACAGTCTAATGAGAATATCTGAAACTGTCTTGTTCTTTAGTTGTTAAGAAGAGCTTTTACATGCAACCTCTCCACATTTTAACTCATTCTACAACTTTCATGTACAGAGGAAAATAATTATTTTTTCAATAACGCATCTCTTCTTCCTCTGGAGAACTTATCTGCTGGTTAGTGACAAGAAACATGCAAGCCAGTTTAAAGCTTAAGCCAACCTGATGAATTAAATAGCCCTTCTAAGCAGCATCTAGACTCTGTTATGTTGTAATTTTTGATGTCTTAAGGGAACCTTCTCTCCCTATAAGCTTCTCTCCCTAGCTGGAGTCCAGGCATATGCAAGAGTTACCTCTTTCTTTGGGTCCCTTTGGACCCTGTCTTCCTCAGATGGCTAAGTTTGTAGCTGGAGAAATCCCAACCCTTTTGATGGTTAGGCAGTATTATACGAATGGCTTGCCATTTTCCTCTCTGTTCTCAAAGGCATGAGTCTTTGGTTGATTAAATTGTTTCCTTAAACTAAGTTTTCATGTGTTTATGTATGTGTGGGTATGTGTTCATGTTTGTGTGTGTGTGTTTCGGGAAGATAAGCAAGATAGGAATAAAAAACATAGGTAGAATAATTTATTTAGTGTCTATCACATTGTAGGCATTTATAGGCATCATTATCATATTCAAAATTCACAGAAATCTTAGTGGTAGTTATTATTATCACCTTTTAATCAATGAAGAAAGTGAAACTGAAATGTGATATCAGAATGCAGCACATGTTTATTTGATCTCAAAGCTTATGCTAATTCCATTATCTCTTGGGAGTGATAAAACTGGAAAAATATATTTTTTATGACCCTTTGTATTCATTTTGCAATATTGCTATCCATATCAGTTGTACCAGTTTGCAATGTTGCAAATTGTGGAGAAAATTTCTAGTGTGATAAAATTTTCATTAAATTTGTGTGCTATTACGAAAAATGTGTTCTAGTTTGTAGGTGCATGCCAGTATATCACATTTGCTTCAATGTGCAATCTTTGATGTTTAGTGAGAATGTGAACATATTTCCATATGTTTAAATGAATTTGTGTTCTTTCTCGTATAAATTGTTACCTATTTTCAATTTGAATACTAGGGTATTATTGCCATTTTTGATAAATTTTAAAAAGAGATTATATGTTATAGAAACAAATATTTGGCATGTTGGATATCAAAATTATTAATAATCTTTTGGTTCCCTTTTCAATTGAGTTTTTAAAATAAATGTTTAAAATTTTACTTATATAAATTTGTTAATTTTTGCTTTGTGATTTTACTTGGTACTTTAAGCTTGAGAAAGTTATCATTCCTCTATCGCTATAGCAGATATTTTAGCTATTCTAATTGTTATGAATTTGTTAAAAATAATTCATTAATGGACCTTGAATTTATTTTAGTGGATGAACCTTGAATTTATTTTAGTGGATGATATAAGGTAAAGATCTAAATAAATTTTTTAAAAATTGGTATTCTTTATCAACATAATTTATTTATAATCTTCCCTTTGACCACAGTTTTTCAAAGTTTGCTTTATTTATGATGTTTCCATAGAAAGCTGATGTGATTTCTGATTTTTCTATTCTATTTTATTTATCCCTTTAAAAATTTTTTTACAACAGGGCTAAACTACTTTTACAGCTGTTTTATAATATGTTTTAATGCATAATGCAACTTAATTCTCCTCAAGTAATACACTGCTTTTCTCATATTTTAAAAGCCTGTGATGCTTTTATCAAAATTTCTGTAATATTCCAATTATTCTAAATGTTTTTCCAAAATCAGTTTTAGAAACATTTTATCTTCCCACCCTTCCCTATTGGGAATATGAATGAAATGCTATTACCTCTACAGATTAACTTTAAGAAAATATTAATCTCTTTATCAAGGTCTAAATTATCTCTTCATGTATTGAAGTTTTCTTTTATATTTCCAATGTAATATTTTTTCATTATAAAATTATGTGTAGCTTTTCATTGAGGTTTTTCATGAATATTTTCTAAATTTATTATTATTGAGAATATTCTCTTGTTATTGTGCTTTAGCTATCTCTTATAGAATTTAAGACTTCTGTGAACTTTTTGGATGTTCTATCTTTTCATTGCACTATTACTTCATTATTTATACTTGGTAATTTATCTCTAATAGCTGATTCATTTGGCTCTTTTAGTAATGCAGTTATTCTAATTGCACATAATGATTTCTCAGTTTCCAATATTCTTTTTATCTTATTTGAATCTTAATATTTATTATTATATTAGAAAAACAACTGTAGATGAGACATCAATTAATTTGCTTGTTTAGTCAACCTCCCTTCCTAATGGTTCTGCCTGCTAGCTAAGCACCATATGAACACTGACCAGTCATGGTTGATTGGGTGAAAAATGGGCATGTAACTCAGGGAGAGCTAATTCACTGGCCAGCCAGTAATCAGCAAAGGCTGGGAGTCAGAAGTCGTTAGACCAGAGCTATAAGGTCATGTACTGTAGAGCTGCCATCCCTTACCCCTGGGCAGTGGACTGGTCCCAGTTAGTGGCCTGTTAAGAACCAGGCTGCATAGCAGGTGAGCAGTGGGCAAAGGAGGGAAGCTTCATCTGTATTAACAGCAGTTGCCCATCACTTATTATCACTGCCTGAACTCTGCCTCCTGTTAGATCAGTGGCAGCATTAGATTCTGCATTATGATGAGCTGTATAACTATTTCATTATATATTACAATGTAATAATAATAGAAATAAAGTGCACAATAAATGTAATGTACTTGGATCATCCCAAAACCATCCCTCTTGGTCCATGGGAAAATTGTCTTCCATGAAACCAGTCCCTGTTGCCAAAAAGGTTGGGGACCGCTGCTGTAGAGGCTGAGTTCACATACATACATACATGCATGCGCACAGGCTCTATCATCTTTGTCCTTCTTATAATTTAGTACCTCTCTAACTGTTTGAATGTCTTTGTTTTTTAAAAATTGATACATAATATTTGTACATATTTATGGGGTATGTGTGATATTTTGTTACATGTATAGCCTGTGTAATGATCAAGTCAGGGTATTTGGGGTGTCCATATCCTTGAATATTTATCATTTCTATGTGTTGGGAGCATTTCAAGCCCTTTTATCTAGCTATTAGAAATACACAATGCATTGTTTTTAACTATAGTCACCCTACTCTGTTATCAAACACTAGAACTTATCCTTTCTGTGTAACTGTGTTTGTACCCACTAACCAACCTCTTTTCGTTCCCCAGCTCCCACCCACACACCCTCCCCAGCCTTTGCTGTCTATCCATCTACTCTACCTCCATGAGACCAACCTTTTTAGCTCTCACGTCTGAGCGAGATCATGCGATGTTTGTCTTTCTGTGCCTGGCTTATTTCACTTAACAGAATGACCTTCAGTTCCATTTGTGTTGCTAGGAATGACATGATTTCATTCATTTTTGTGGCCAGGTTTACTTGGCCCGACATCAGGCCACCCTGAAGGAGTGCTCAGATGCCACCGATGTTGGATTGGGGGAGTGGGGAACCTGCAGCCTCGAGGCCACATGTGGCCTTCTGGATCCTTGAGTGCAGCCTTTTAATAAAGGGATTTGTTCTGTGAAGTTTGGATTCCGTCCAGGGGCCACACTTGGGGATCTGGAGGGCCACATGTGGCCTTGAGGCTGCAGGTTTCTCACCCCCCTGGGGGTGGAGCTAGGCCAGGCGGTTCTGTCCTGGGGCTGATGGGGGGCCCTCACTGGTGCGCAGGCGCAGGCTGTGGTAGGCAGGGGCCGGGTAATCCCCGGGGGCCCAAGGTGGAATCTTTGCTGGTGGACTGCGCAGCCCTGCTACTGCGGAGGGTGGGGTTGCTTTCAGTGCAGCAGCCAGATGCAGACAGCTGGGAAGTGTGCACTTTGCGTTTGCTTTGGTCCTGGCTGCTGTGTGGGCTGGGGTGGCTGTCCTCAGGGAGTGTCCTTGGCGCGTGTAAAAATGAGTGATGGCTTCATTGCTGGGGGCAGCAGGGTTCGCTTCAGCCCTGGAGGCAGCAGCCTAGTAGCCGGCCTTGGAGTAGCTGTAGGAGGGGAATGCGGATGGGGCTCCAGGGATGTGGAGATGCAGGGGCTGTTAGGACCTGGGTCAGGGTGCAGTTTGGTGGGAGCTGGGCTCTCAGTGAGGTGAATTGCTGTAGCTGCTTAGAAATGGGAAGCGGGGGAACCCAGCGTGAGCTCCCTCTCTGCAGCAATGCCTTCGAGGTGGTCTCCAGGCAGCTCCCTATGTTAGACTTTGGGCCTGCAAGGGTCTAGGGGCTTTCCCACAGCTACGACTCAGGAGTCTAGCCCTGTGACTCACTGGGAGGAGTCACTCACTTGCGTGTTCCCTGCTTTGGGGAGTCCCCCCAGACTCCCAGGTGATCCAGGTGAGTAGACTGCCCCATTTCCCTCATGTTTCTTGCTCTAGGCGTTTCCTGTCACTGCTCTGTTGAATTCCAGTGTTTTCTCTCCATGATATTTGAGGTGTGACTATCTGCTCACTATTTTGGCTCTTCTTTGTGGAGGAGGTGCGTCCCAGATGCCTCTTGGAGCCCCTCCCCCCAAATGTTTTTCTCATTTTCTATCTGCATTCACTGTCTTTGTCTTCAACTTTCCACATGTCAATAGTTTGCTCTTTAGCAACGTCTATTCAGTTCCTCGCTAGTTCTAATACATTTTTAAATTTAGAAATGATGTTGATTTGAGCATCTATTTATTGCCTCAGCCATGCAACCTCTCTTTCCGTCTCATCTGTCCTTTTATCATCTTACTGTATGCATTTCATAATTAAGTTGTAAAACATAACACAATTATAGAGCAGTTTCCATCTGCTCATGGAGTAATTTTTCCTTCTGGGTTTGTTGTGTTTTTGATATTCAGCTCCTTTTACTGCTCCCACCCTTTCGCTGACTCATGTTCCAATACTTGCCATGTTTTTTTTTATCTTGCTCATGACTTGGCAGTTCTGTGCTGACATTCTGTTTGATCTGTCAGGTAACTTCTTAATCCTCTTCCTGTCATTTATGGGAAGAGTTTGTTTTTCTCTCCAGGCTACAGTTTGAAAGCCAAGTTTTTGTTTTGTTTTGTTTGTTTTCTACCCATTTTTCAGTGGTCTAAGGAGAAAGTGGAGGATAAGAAGAAAGGTCAGCTGAGGATACTTAGGATCTGCTGTGCCTTCAGGGTTTTATGTAACAAACGTGTTCAATACACCTGGCTGGGAAGCGTGTATTTCCACAGGGAGGGAGGGAGGAGCCTTGAGCTTCAGCTTGTTATTCGATAGGGGATTTAGCTCTGGAACTTTCATTGTCATTAGAGTTATTCACATTGTCTGCTCTCTCCACGTAACCTGCTTCGCCCCAGGAACCATTCCATCATTCTTCTGTTAAAAGAGGGGAAAATGATATGACATATATATTCAGTTTGCTTCTGTTCAGGTTTGGGAGTATTAATGAAGAACTCTAGGACTTTGTAAACTCAATGGCACTCCTTCCCGGGATAGAGTGGGATCCCGTAGCAGGAGAATGATTAGGAATTAAACTGTGCTGCACCGCTGTCCTCCTCTCCAGAATGCCCCATCCCTTGTAGCTTTCCTTCTACTACTTTAAAAAATGTACATCCCTAGTTAATTCCTTTTCCTTCTGTTGGTTGTTGTAGCTCTTTTTTGCTCACTGGCTAGAAGTCAGGGGAGGAAAGCTCTGTGATGCAGTTTAAATTTGTTATGTTAATCCAGAAACCCTGCTAAACATGTTAATAACGATGCTGTGAGCAGGGCGTTTGCATACCCATGCTTGCAGAGGGACAGACAAGGCCCAAGGTGGTTAAGTAATATGCTTATGGACATGGAAATTAATACCTGGGAGGGCCATAAAGCAAGCCCATTTCTTTCCATTCCACACCATTGCTTTTTATATTAAACACAAATTCATTAATTAAACAAAGATACATATATGTACACATAGTATATTATATATGTATATATAAATATTATATATATGTATTGTATATACATATACATATACATATACATATACATATACATATACATATATGTGTGTGTTGTTTTACCGTATTTGACATGTTTTGAAAATTACAGGATGAAGGATCCTTTGGAAGAGCTAGCAAGCTTACCTCTCTTTGTTCAATAGACACATTCACAAACAAGTAGGTCTAAAATTAAGTCTTCTAGATAAAATGATATTTAAAATGCACATTTGTGTTCACTATTTAAAATAACCCTGTATAAGATATCCTAAAAGTTGAATTTTAGTAATTTGATTTTTAAAACAGGTATTTTATTTGTTTATTTGTTTTTTTAGAGTGAAGCATGCCCATGTTAGAAGTCATTAAGAGGTTTTGTAAAACCTCCCTTGGAGGGATTTAAACCAGAATGAAATTTCATCTTACTAGAATGGTTTATGGGATGCTGAAGACCAGGGAAATGGATTTGATCATATTGATATGTTCTAGGTTTACAATTCCTTTAGAAAACATGTTTCTCAAGCTTTTGGATTTTCATTTCTCAAGGTGGCACTGCCTTCCCACCCCCACCACATTTATTCACTTACATGGATTCTAGCTAAAAAGCTCTTCAAAGAAAAGCAGTCTTCCAAACACAGGGCACTTGACCAGTGGAGAATTGAGCCTTGTGTTGATGGAGTACCTTCTGCTCACAGTGGAGCACCACACATGGTTCTTTTACTGTTGACAGCCCGTGGTGATCATTCTGCATTATGGACCTATTCCTACTTCCCCACTGTCATTTTCTATAGACGTTTATGTGTTTGTCTCCCACTTTTCCTGGGAACTTGGCAATTTATTCACAGGAATGTGACAGGACTATTTTCATTTTTTCCCAAAGCTGGGAACTTTTGTTTCTTGTCTTGTTCCGCACTTGGCTGTTCCTGGTTGTGATAGGCAGAGGGTTCTGTGGTAGGGCCTGAATCTTATATGTACACTCATCACTTCAACACATTGACTGCCACACTAGAAAATAAATTTTTCCCTGGGGCCATGGTGTTTTATTAAAACAAAATGATCCTTTCTAATTTGTTATTTTTTATTCTTTTCTGTGTGAGGTAAATGCAACACAATCCACGTTTTTAGAATTAAATTGTGACAAATAAAAACATCAAGTAAGATTTTTCATGAACCAACTGTAGGGTTTTGCTCCATGAGGCCCTGGGATCAAAACTAGCTTGAGTTACATACAACTCACATGGCAGTCAGCGTGTTAATCTTCTAATTTGGTGGTTCTTATATTACACTTTGCACAAATATTGCCTAGGATGCTTGTTAACATATAGCAGGGATCCAATATTAGAAATTCTGGTTCAAAAGTATTGGGCTAAGGCTTAGGAATCTGCATTTTTACAAGCTCCCCACCTCATTCAAGGGAAGGTAGTCCATCAACCCCACATTTAGAAACACAGCTTTAGATCATTTAATAGTTGGGATTTGGTTGATCTAGAGGCATTTCCCCAGTCTGATTATCAGAGATGTAAGAATTCTTCATATTTCATAATAGCCCTAATGGATAGAGCACCTGATGTATTAATAAAATGATGCTCTAGGTCACATAAAAGTAGAATGTGGAATTTAAGATAGTAACATTAGCGGTAGACATTTGAATGAATAATTTTATCTAATTAACTTTTAGTTTGGCTAGCTTGTGCTGGAAAATGTGCAAAGGCAAATATTAGAATCTCATGTGTATCTTCTTGAAAAGAATAGCTTTTCATCATTTTTATCTGGTCTATTTGGGCCCACCCACACTGGTGAGGACAATCTTCTTTATTCAGTCTACTGATTCAAATGCTAATCTCTTCCAGAAACACCTTCATGGATACACCCAGAAATAGGGTCTTATCTGGGTATCCCTGAGCTCATTCAAGTTGACACATAAAATTAATCATCACACAGGAAGCCATTTAAAAGTTTTTGTGTGGCTCAATTATGATAATTCATGAATAAACTTTTTGAAAAACATATATTATGACATATTTGAAGAGTTTAATCACTGATGCTCCCTGCCATGAATGAGGCAATATACAATAATTTTGCTTTACCAGTCACTCAGTGATTGGTAAATTGGTGATCCTTATGGCAGTTTTACTTGTAATCTTCAATCTTATGCCTACGTCTCTTTCTTCCTCTCCTTTTTCTCTTACATTCAGTAAACTTGAGACTGCTTTGCATTTCTCTGCCCTGACTTATTTATTGGCAAGGTCTGCAAAGAATAACTCACCTCTCTCTTCTCTTCGAGGAAATATCATCAGCCATTATCCTCTGGAGCTCGCTTTGTTCATTTATTATTTCCCTGCATAGCTCCTACAAAATGGGAACCAGATCTCTTTTTCTGTAGTTTCAGCTAAGGGTAATTAGGCAATTTTCTAGAGAAATGTATCACTAGAAATTTATTCTAAAGGAAGCCCCCCTTTTTTTTTCTTACTCTGTTGGTTGCTTTGACCTCTGTTTTAACTTCCAGAGCTTGACTTATTAATGCTACTTGGAAGAACTGGGAAACATCATTCTGCATATTTATGAGACGATTCATACGCACATCCCCACAATTCAGTGTATAGAGCTTCTTTGTTTTGGACTTAACCTGAATGATTTTAATGACTGGCCATATTGGCCTAGCTTCTGATTTATAGACAAATCACGCATCATTGTGTCTACGCTGCAGAGGGTTGGCCATCTTTTTACTTCTGCCTTTCTTGAGTGGAAATGAATATTAAGGTGATCATAAAGAGGGATAGAAAGTATGCTAGCATTTTTTCCCTAAATCTGTCACTAAAGCCACTTTGGATTGGGGTTTAGATTGTCAAGACATCTGAATAACCTGCATTTATTAATCTGTGGAGATAAGTGGGAAACTAGGAAAGGATGAACAGACAATCAACATAAGGCAATTTGGGGGCCTAACAATGTGGATGAAATTATGTTTATCAGGAGGGGGCTGCTATTTAATCCACAAGCCCAGATGCCCACATTCGTCTGTGACACTGAATCAGTTTTCGAATGATTGCTGTTTTCCCTGAAGTTCCTTCCTGTTACTCTTTTTTCCTTGCTAAAATTTCGGAGTCATCATCCATAGTTCTGGGAAAGGTGATGTTTCACTTGCTTCACTCAATACAGGTGAAGTGAAGGCAGGTACAAGTTATGGTTCTAAATGTCTAGTGCTGGTATTATATCCTTTAACAAGTAAGCATGGAAGAAAGTATAATGGTTTTGCTTTATTTCACAGCCATTGGATACATTAAATCCCATGAGTCTTGGTAAATTATTAAGCAATTATTGATTTTCTTGTGGTGAACATCAAGATATATTGACTTTCACCCCAGTCAACAGTTTCCAAAGGCATAATAAATCTTGATGTTTACTGAAATATGCATGCTAATCTCAGTGTGTGGATGTGTGTACACACACACACACATATCTCAATTCTCAGATTTTATTTTATACTCCTTCTGAACATCTTTGTAAAAAACTATTTTCCCCCAAAGATCCTATTACTTTTTTGGCTCATTTACTCATGAGTTCTTCCTTTACTCTTAAAATTTTTAATCTCATCTATTCTTCCCCTGCTTGACAATGGAAAGAAAAACTAAGGCTTCCGGAAAAATCTATTTGTCTTTAATGAACCAGTTGGGGGTTAGTCTTCCTGATGAGCTTGTGATTAATTGCATAGTGTTACTTCTTGCCTCCGGCTCTGTCAGGTTCAAGGGAACAATAAGAGAGTTGAAGAATTTTGTTGTACAAACCCATCTAAGAGTGCTTTAATTTTAGCATCTACCAGACCAATACTAAATCAGAGACTACATCAGATATACCACTTCCTTTAGCTCTAATATTTTTATAATTATGTGATACACTTAGATAATCAGAATGCCAGATTTGCATTTAGACAACATTAAACTATCAACTACATGATGCAATTTAATGGGTACAAAAACAAAAAACCTCTTATTGTCTTCCATAATAGCTTTAATTCTACCAGTAGGAATTTATTATAAGTATCCTCTTAGAAAGTTCAAATTGCTCCTTGGTAAATTACAGTGTCAATTAGCTCACCAGTAACCAGTTATGGAACATTTACTAGATGTCCAGTTCTTTGCTATCTTCTCGAGTTAACCCTTTACTTGGTTAATTCTGTGGTCCTTCAGTCCTTACCTGTACTCTGTGTTTATTCATGCTAGTTGACATTCCTCATATGTTAGTTGGCTCCTGTGACCAGTGGGACAAATGGGATAGTGTCCATTTTATCAGTGAGATTTTACCTTTCTGCTAGAAAAGTGCATTTCATCTAGGAAATGGATGCTTTGATGGCATGTGAGGAAGGTAAGAAAGATGGGGTAAATTTAAAGTAGAGCAAATTGCCATCCTGTGTATGCATATGTTCGTGCCCTCTTGTCTATGTGTATCTGAGGCTAGGTGGAAAGCAGTAATTTGCCATACAGCATTTTGGTAGGGCTGAAGTTCCCAGGGGAATTCCCAGCCAGTTATAGACTCTGAATAACAACTCAGCATTCTGATTCCTAGGGGAGAATGTGGTCATCAGAAAAGAGAAAGATCCTGCAAACCTGACAAAATCAATCTTTCCCATTAAAAAAATTGCCCTAATTGACCAGTGTTCCAGGGTGTTCCATATAGTGGAGGGGAAAAGTGCAAGGCAGAAAGAATTGGTTCTTGCAAAAGAGAGAGAGCTTTGATGTGACAGAGACAGGATGACAATAACCAAGTCCACTTTTCAGGAATAGTGATCCCCAAATGCTTTGCACAGTGCTGAAGGCAGATGTGGAGAAAATAACAGCTCCCATCTTGTTGATATATATTTAAAGCCAAGAACTTAAAAAAAATGAGATTTTGTGTTTAAATTGTTTCTGTTGCTCTACTTTGAGCCAGTGTGATTCCTTATAAAATGTATCAACATGATTTTCAAGCATTACATGGGAATGAAAGAAAAGCCATTCTGAACTTAAATATACAGATTTTCATGAAGCTTGTATAGTCAAGGTAGCCTTTATACTTTCAACTTCTAATATAAAAAGGAATTATGTTTAAAGCACTTCAGGTGGAAGCAAAGTATTGTTCCCGCAGAATACAAGAATAAACGGAAAATTTGTAGATGGCTCCTTTTTTTCCTTACTTTTTCATACTATGTAAAAATTTGGATTATAAAACATATCTTTACAAGGGCCATTTTTTTTCTGAAAGCCAACAGGGATTAGGAGGACATATAACATCAAAATGTTTTGCTGGCTCTCCTGCAGGGGCCACACGGGGACCATTTTCTTCATGGTGATAGATCGAGCTTGACCTGGATCTGGATGGCATTGGTGTTTTGTGAGAGCAGCGCAGCAGGTCATGCCTTTCATGTGTCTTGCTCGTCATTCATCAAGCAGCTCGTGGTGGAGCTGCCCTCTGTTCCTAGCTGTGACATCCCAGGAAGTGCTCTTGTTGGCTCTTGGCAAATTGTGAGGAAGTTTGATTTTGATACTCAAAGCACCTACTGTGTACCATTTCATTCCCTACGTTAGCAACCCCTTCCTAGGGCTCATGCTCTTATGTTCTTATTTATTAAGCAAATGCTATGATTAATATACTTTGCATTATGTTCTCATTTACTAAAAGTAAGGTTTCAATATCAGTAAGATAAATATAAACCAGCATGTGGGTTTTAATAATTAAAACAATATTACTTGTATGTTTCATTGTGCAATCCAAAATTGTTCCTTATATAAAAAGAATTTCAGGGATAGCTGCAGGTAGGGAGATATACTGGGACTTTCATAGTGACATTGGGGTAACTGGTTTCAGCAGTTTCAGCAGCTGCTTTGGCCTATATGATCCTGCCTTGAGACCTCTGGACATGATAAAAGTTCTCTCTGGATTCTTTTTTTTTATATGTACCTGATAAGAATTTTATGCATCAGGAAGTGCAGTGTAGTGTAGTATGGAACAGTACAAGCAGCATTGCATGGTGGATAGAACACAGAGCTGGTTGCCAAAAGATTCAGGTTCTGGCTGAGTAAAGACATTGGCTGCCAGGTCATCTCAGAGAGAATAAAAAGTTTTAGATGAAAATAACCAAAGCTCAAGTGTAATCCTGAGGGAAAACTTCCAGAACCTACTGGAGATTCCAGAGGAAGTTGTTGTGGTGCAGAATAAGAAGGAGCAACGTTTTGGTGGAGATCAACTCCCAAGAAACGTGGAGCCCTGTGGAAAGGGTAGATGGGGGTTTTGTTTCTCCTCCCCTCACACCTCTGGCAGACTACAGGATTCCAAGCTGCTGGAGAGCTTCTCTATCCTCACGAGCCCAAAAGCTGTTGCTGCCCGTGAACTGAGAGCTTCTTGAGAACCAAGTACCAGGCTGCCAGACCCCTCAGGGTCGATCCCTGTCACTACAGACCCGAGCCAAGACAGCAGGTGCCATATTACTTTTTCACTCATTTTGGGCCTTTGTCCTCCCCAGGGAGCTTCAGCCCTTCAGTTTTCATGCCACTGGTCCCCACACAAACATTTTCCAACTAATGCCCAGACTACAATGTGGCCACGGGGAGCCGGTGAGTCCTAGGGGAACTGTATGATCCCAGAATTTGGATGTTCTAGGTGGGCTGCCTTCCAAGGGGAGGGACCAAAGGGATCAGAGTGCTAGTTCTCTTCCGCTCAGACTCTTCTCCCCCCCCCCCGCCACAGTTGCCAATGCAGCCATGGAAGTTCCCACGTGAGTTGGCATGGGTGTCCCAAGGGATGATTAAGCTGGGCTCTCAGGAGTGGCTGCTTCCCCTCTGTTGGCATGCCCACCGCACCAAGATTTCCAGAGAGTGGGGCTCATGCCTTTCCTCTCAAAGACTTGTAGTAGACCAAGGGGTGCTTGGACTGTGAGCTCCTTGCCTGCTGGCCCTCCTTAGTGCTGCTCATTGGGCTGCTCCAGCAGAGCAGGGCATACCCTGAAGTAGAGGGACAGTAACCCTGCTTGAGCACTCCATGGGCAACTCACCAGCATACTTCTCCCTGGCACAGTCAGGGATTGAACTTGGGGACACAGAGGACAGGCTGTCAGACCAGATCTCATATCTTTAGGACTCTATTGTATTGCTTGGGGGCTTGAAGGAAAGATTTGTGAACTAATTTTGGGAGATGAGGGAGCCTGACTGGGCAGAACTGAAAGGAGAGTGCAGTGTGGGGCTGAGCCATAGCACACTCCAAGAGCACCCCTTCCCCCACAGTTAGGCTATGCTCTCAGCCCAGGGTAGGATCCTGAACAGGAAAGCTCCCAGCCTGCAGTGTCATTGCTGGGGAGCTTGGCTAATTTGGGCTGCTGCTTGCAGCCAGATGCTAGAAAGAGACTGCAGAGAGGAAGAATAAAATCCACTCCTAGATAGCTAGTCTGTGAATCCCAAACAACCCCTCCCCACAAGCAGACCTTCTGGCTTGGTGGGGCTGCTTCAGCCCCTCCCTAGTGGCTTTCCCCATCTGCCTGGGAACAGACCCTCAAGCCCTGCTAAGACAGTTCTTGTGCTCACCTTTGTGAAGCCTGAATGAAGGCTCACCTGACCCAGTCCCACTCAGCCTTGCCCAGCCTCACTCCTCCACCTGCCTCTGCTGTAGTGGAGAATAAGAAGTCCCCTGAGAGCTCCAGGGCTCCACCCACTGTCTGGGGCATTCAAGTGCTTCTACACAGGGACTAGAGCTGGTCACAGGTTCCACAAAACAACACTGCAGGTGGCTATTTCTGGCAAGTACCACCTACTGACAACTAAGGACAACTTGTACAGCCCTTTATAACATTTACTGACTCAATCATACAGGGCATGGCTGACTCCTACCCACAAGCACCATCTACTGTCTCAAAGATTAGACTGGGTGTGCCATTATAATTCATGCTGTTAAGAAAACCGCAAGGATTTTTTTTTTTTAAGGTTACGGACATTGCCCTTGCCCCCCTCCCCACTCCAGTCAGAGCCCCAAGCCTGACCATCCCCCAGACGGTGCACATCACACTCATTATGTATGTATGTACCCATCCCCCTCCTCCCCCTCCCGTCTGCCCGACACCCGATAAATGTTGTTCCTATGTGTCCACTTAGGTGTTGATCAGTTAATACCAATTGGCTGGTGAGTACATGTGGTGCCTGTTCATCCATTCTTGGGATACTTCACTTACTAGAACAGGTTTCAGCTCCATCCAGGAAAATACAAGAGGTGCTATATCACCATTGCTTCTTATAGCTGAATAGTACTCCATGGTATACATATACCACATTTTATCAATCCATTCGTGTATTGATGAGCATTTGGGTTGTTTCCACAACTTTGCAATTGTGAATTGTGCTGCTATAAACATTTGAGTGCAAGTGTCTTTATAGGAACAACATTTATCAGGTGTCGGGCAGACGGGAGGGGGGAGGAGGGGATGGGTATATACATACATAATGAGTGCTATGTGCACCGTCTGGGGTATGGTCAGGCTTGAGGGTCTGACTGGAGGGGGGCGGGGAGGGGAAGGGCGATGTACGTAACCTTAACATTTGTACCCCCATAATATGCTGAAATAAAAAATAAAATAAACTAAAATAAATAAGTAAATAAATAAATAAAACACTTTAGGGAGTTGTCCGGCCCTTCCATTTCCTCCACCATGCGAGAAGACAGCATTCGCCCCTTCCAGAGAATGCAGCAGCAAGTGCTGTCTTGGAAGCAGAGAGTGAGCCCTTAACAAACACTGAATCTGTCGGCACCTTGATCTTGAACTTCCTAGCCTCCTGAATGTGAGAAATAAATTTTTATTGTTTATAAATTGTCCACCCTCAGGTATTTTGTTACAGCCACAGGAATTAAGACAGGAGATAATTAAATTTAGAGGAGTTTAAGAGGTTTAGTGTCCTTATAAGAAGAGTATGAGAACAGGGCCCCCTCTTTCTCCACCATGTGAGGATACAGGAAGAAGGCAGCAATCTACAAGCCAGGAAGGGGCCCTCACCAGAACATGACGGTGATAGCACTCTGATTTCTGACATTCAGCCTACAGAACTGTGAGAATAAATGTCTGCTGTTTTAGCAACCCAGTCTATGGTATTTTGTTACAGCAGCCTGAGCAGTTAGACAATTCACATAGTTTAAGATTTACTCAATACTCCTCTAAATTCTTTTCTTTCTCTAGCCTTAATTTTCTAAACCTTTAGAATGAAGATAGTAAAACCTCCTTATTAAGATTTGATGTTAGAATTAGATAAATAAGTACATATAAACTGCTTAAAACTATGCTTGGCACAGAATAAGTGCTCAGTAAATGTTAGCTGTAATATAAGAAAAATGTGGAAATCTGAATAGTTTATAAAAGTTAGAGATTTTTTTGCAATGAAAAAACAAGCAAGGAAATGTTTCATCTTCTATCCTGCATGGCCAAGGAAGCCCCAGGAATCAAGTTCAGAATAACTCTATTAAGCTGTGTTATTTTGATATCAGCAGAAATTGGTGTTATGTTCACACCTTCATTTATAAGTGGGTCTGAATATTTATTATTCACACTTACTTCTAAGACTAAGAAGTCTTAGAGGCCAGAGCTTTTACCTGAACCTCTTTATGTGGAACTCTGAATAGACTCATGAATATGTAGTGTTTAAATACTACTTGAGAGTGACCATGACTACGCTTGATATATATCACAGGAAAGAAAGATACAATCTATAATACGTACTTTTACAGTATTGAATAATGTTGACCTGGTATAACAAATAACAGGAAGAGTGACTAAATGAGAGTGCCTAAAACCAGAAAGATTCCTTTTATTCAGAAGGCAAACTTTCCATAAAAGAGCATTCTGTGGATTCGAGATCCTTTTACAGTGGTATGGAAAGTTTTATAATGCATTAAAACACTTGGAGAGCACATCTTAGAAGGCATTAATTTCAGCCTAGCCTGTGATCCCTAACCATTTGACCAGTGAAAAGACCAGCAGAGAAAGGATCCATTTGTATGTATTATAATTTGATTCTTTTAGACTATTTTATGTAAGTCTTTTTAAACAAAATCTGGCTGATTGGATATGTGGGTAAATAAAGTCAAAGCTTGAAATGCTTTAAATCTTTCCCTTTTGATTTGTTTTACCCCAACACTCCTTGTATATTGAAGCATAATTTACATGCAGCAAAATACACAGATTTTAGGTGTAGTTTAATAAATTGCAGGAAATATGCACACCCATGGAATGATCACTCCAATCACCCCAGGTTTCCATCACTCCAGGAAGTTTTCTCCTGCTTCTTTGTCTCCAATTTCCCCTGCCACCCATGCCAGGTAGCCACTTTCTGATATCAATTACCATGGGTTAGTTTTATATATTATAGAAATTCATATATATAGAATAAAAAATTGTACTGTTTTGTGTCTGGGTTCTTTCACTCAGCACATAATTTTTGAAATTTACCCATAGTGTTGAATGAATAAGTAATTCATTCTTCTTTATTGCTGAGTAGTATTCCATTGTATAAACATACCACTATTTGCTGATAAATTATTCTGGAAATCTGGACTTTTTTCCAGTACTGGACTACTATGAATGGACTATGAACATTTGTGAACAAGTCTATGTATGGACATAATTTTTAATTTTTTAAATTAAATATCAGTAAATTGTTGGATGACAAGGTATCTGTATGTTTTATTATGTAAGAAACAAGCCATTTTCCAAAGTGCTTAAATCAACACTTCTACTGGGAACATATGAAAGTTTTAAATGTTCCACATCCTCCCAGCATTTAGTATTTTACTTGTTTTACTTATATAAATTTAAGGAGTACAAGTGCAGTTTTGTTACGTGGGTATATTGCATAGTGGTGAGGTCTGGGCTGCTAGTGTAACTATCACTTGAATAATGTACACTGCATCCATTAAGTAATTTATCATCCCTCACCCTCCTCTATGTCCACGTGTACACATTTTTTAGCTTCCACTTATAAGTGAGAACATTCAGTATTTGACTTTTTGTTTCTCAGTTGTTTCACTTAAGATAATGGCCTCCAATCCCACTCATGTTGCTGCAAAAGACATTATGTAATTCTTTTTATGGCTGAATATTATTCCATTGTGTACATATTTACATACCACATTTTCTTTATCCATTCATCTGTTGATGGGCACTTAGGTTGATCTGAAATTTTGCTATTGTGAAGTTCTCTGATAAACATGAGTGCAGATATATTTTTGATATAATGATTTTTTCTTTTCTTTCTGGTAAATACTCACAAGACAGATTGCTGGATCAAATGGTAGTTTGAGGAGAAATCTCTATACTGCTTTCTATAGAGGTTGTGGTAATTCACGTGTCCACTGACAGTGCATAGAGTTCCCTTTTCTATACACCCTCTTCAACATCTCTTTGACTTTTTCATAATAACGATTCTGACTGGTGTAAAATAATACCTCATTGTGGTTTTGCTTTGCATTTCTCTGATACTTAGTGATGTTGAGCATATTGCCATACACTTTTTGGTCATTTGTATGCCTTCTTTTGAAAAATGTATATTCATATCCTTTGCTCACTCTTTAATGGGATTATTTTGTAGTTGTGCTGTCGGAGTTTGTTGTAAATTCTGAATCTTAGTCCCCTGTCAGATATGTTGTTTGCAAGCATTTTCTCCCATTCTGCAGGTTATCTGTTTACTCTGTTGATTATTTCTTCTGCTGTGCAGAAGCTTTTTAGTTTAATTAAGTCCCATTGGTCTATTTTGTTGTTTTTGCATTTGCTTTTGAGGTCTTAGTCATGAATTCTTTGCCTAGACCAATGTCCAGAAGACTTTTCCCTAGGTTTTCTTTTAGTATTTTTATTGATTTGGATCTTACATTTAAATCTTTGATTAATCTTAAGTTGATTTTTGGATATGACATGAGATAGGGTCTAGTTTCATTTTTATGCATATGCAATCCAATTTTCCCAGCACCATTTATTGAAAAGAGCATCCATTCCCCAGTGTATGTTTTTGTTGGCTTTGTCAAAGATCAGTTGTTTGTAGAAATGTGTCTTTATTTCTGTGTTCTCTATTCTGTTCCACTGAGCTATGCGTTACACCGTAGTATACCAATACTATACGGTTTTGGTTACTGTGGGTTTGTGTAGTATCATTTGAGGACAAGTAGTGTGATACCTCTGGCTTTGTTCTTCTTGCTTAGAATTGCTTTGGCTATCCAGGCTCTTTTTTGGTCCCATATGAATTTTAGGATTGTTTTTTTCTAATTTTGTGAAGAATAACATTAGTATTTTGATAGGAAGGAATTCTTTCTAATCCATTCCATAAAGCCAGTATCACTCTGATACTAAAGTCAGACGTGGCAACAACAACAACAAAGAAAACTAGAGACTAAAATCCTCATCAAAATACTAGCAAACCAAATTCTAAAGCACATCAAAAAGAAAATATCCTATCATCAATTTGGTTTTATTCCAGGGATGCAAGGATAGTTCAGCATATATAAATCAACACACAAATCACATAAACAAACAGAATTAAAAATTAAAACCATATGATCATCTCAATGGATGCAGAAAAAACATTTGATAAAATTCAGCATACTTTCATGATAAAAACCCTCAAAAAACTAGTCATACAAATAACATACTTCAAAATAACAAAGTCTATAACAAACCCAGAGCCAAGATTTAATAAACTGAGAAATGCTAAAAGCAATCTTCCTGTGAAGTGCAACAAGACAAGAATTCTCACTTTCACCACTCCTATTCAACATAGTAATGGAAGTCCTAGGCAGATCAATCAGGCAAGAGAAAGAAATAAAAGGCATTCAAATAGGAAAAGATGAAGTCAAATTATCTCTGTTTGCTGATGATATGATCTTATACCCAGAAATTCTAAAGAGTCCTCCAAAAAATCTTAGATTTGATAAATATAAATTTGAAAACTTTCAGAATATAAAATCAATGTACAAAAATCAATATCATTTCTATACACCAGTAACAATCTTGTTGAGAATGAAATCAAGAAGGCAATCCCATTTATAATAGCTACAAAAAAAAAATATCTGGGAATATATTTAACCAAGGAGCTAAAATATCTCTACAAGAAAACCTACAAAACACTGATGAAAGAAATTGTAGATGACACAAAAGAATATAAAATATCCTATGCTCATGAATTGGAAGAATTAATATTGTTGAAATGACCATGCTGTCCAATGCAATCAACATCTAATATTGTCAGTTTTTAAAATTTTAACCATTTTCTGTATAGTTTTACAATCTTTTAATAGAATAAAAAATAACATTTTTCTTTTAAGTGTTGCTCTTTCTTTCTTTTTAATATCTCTGGATCAATCTCTGAATAATGCAATATATTATATAGTCTATGATTGCACACTAATATACAAATTATACCCTTTCTATGATATAAGAGTGCTCATATAGTCCCATTTATTTTTTGATAAATTTTACCTCAGGCATTATGTTTCAACATTATTTTCATGTTTTGTGAAAGCTTATGGAAAAATATTTTTCCATTCTGAAACTACATTATTAATATTTTCTGAATGGTTTAATTTGTTTAAATACAGCTTTATAAAATGGAAGGGGTTTTCTAATAAAAAAAACCATATATAGCAAATCATAGCCTTTAAATATAAAGATTATAATTTGAGGAAGGTATAAAAAATAACAAAGATACTGTGACTGGGTTTGAGACTCATTCACTACAGAAAGGTAATGATGGATAAAAAGGGAAATACCCTTATTTGGGACTGGTCATAAATATCAATAAATAAAATCACAAATAATCATCAAATTCACCATTAAAATGTAACTGATAAATATGATAGCCAGATTTAGTAAATAAAAATACAGGGCTCTCAGTTAAATTTGAATTCTAGATAAACAATTTTTTTATTATAAACATATTTCATGCATTTTTGAGACCTCTTATACTAAAAATGTATTTTCTATTTATTCACATTTAACAGGGCATCTTGTATTTTATCTGGCAATAATACCAATAAAATATATATGCATCTACATCTCCATACACATACATGTTTCCAGCTGTGGTTGTTTCTGTAATATAGAAACTATATTAGAGGTTCTCTTAAAGTGATACTAATTCTGAACGCATACAATATGGTAGATGAACTCTGAGAAGTCTCATGACATATGTATTCATAAACAAAAACACAAAAACATCAGTTCGTATATTAATTTGCTAGGGCTACTATAACAAAACACCACAAACTGGATGGCTTATACAACAGAAATTTATTTTCTCACAGTTCTGGAGGCTAGAAATCCAAGACCAAGTTGTCAGCAGGGTTAGTTCCTTCTGAGGGTGGTGAGAAAAAGACCTGTTCTAGCCTTCTCTCCTTGGCTTGCAGATATCTATCTTCTTTCTGTGTCTTCACATTGTCCTCCCTCTGTACATGTTTGTGTCCAAATTTCTTCTTCCTATAAGTACACTAGTCATATTGGATTAGAAAATACCTTAAGGATCTTATTTTACTATAATTACCTCTGTAAAGAACCTGCCTTTAGATATAGTCGCATTCTGAAGCACTGAGGTTTAGGAATTCAGAATATGAAATTTTGGGGGACACAATTTAGCCCCCACCTATTAAGAAAAGGAATTGGAAAACACTTAGGAGGGAGAGAATGAGATATGTGGGCAAGGAAATGAGAATGAGTGTGTCTTTTAGATTATGAATAAGAAATATTCCAACTTAAATATGCTTTTACCTTGCCAGTATGAGTTTTAAGAGCTGGTTACTCAGTACATTTAGCAGCTACTCTTAGATTTAGATATTGAAAATCTCAGCAGAGCCAAGATTCCGACTCCCAGTAAACCAAATTTAAGTGTAACAAATAAAAGAAAGCACGTGAGTGAAATGGCTGAACTCCTAAAAGTGTTAGCTCATCTCCTTCTCCAATACTTGATGATGACTCCAAATGTAGACCCAACAGGGAAAAAGCAGGGAACAAATTTGGAATCATTATTTTAAAATGTTTTCCAGTTCAGAATGTTTTATGGATGCATTGAAATTCACTTTGAATAATGAAAGTGAATTTTTTTCTAAAATGCTCATTTAAAACCATGGCTTATTCAACAAAGCTCTTCTTCAGGGGACCATACTCTCTTAGGAACAAGCACCCTTGTACAATGCAGAATCATGGTCTTGATCATTAGGAAACATTAAGAATTAAATTACTGCTCCTCCCCTCATACTTGGAGAAAGGAAAAATGTTAAAATAATTTGATGAAGATTTAACAACATTTCAACATGAACTACTTTGGACATACTTTGTGTATATGTAAAACGTAAAAGTTCCCTCTTATAAAGTTTTCTGATAATATGGTATTCCTACATTTATGATTTTTTTATTTCACATATAACTTACCTATAGCAATGCTCAGTTAAAGATAAGAAAATGCTTCATGAGGCAGAATATAATTTACATCACAACATCCTGAAGAAAAGGCTATTAGTCATATATTTCTCATGTTTTAAATGCAGTGTTGCAGATTGATCTCACTGGAATCTTTAGTAAAATATATCTATCAAATTCATCCTGTCATAGCACAAAACTTGAATTTTAGTTTTTTCCCCTTTATCTCAAGATTTTTCAAACCTGGCAATGGACTGAATAAATTTATAACATCTCCAGCTGGCTTATCCATTATTCAACCTGAGAAAATGTATAGGTTGGTAAGCCATATAAATATGCCACGTATCATATCAGTGAGGTTTTCCTTGATGCTACCAGATGTTTTGTTTTCTCTGCTGTGCCTGTCTGCATCTATCACAGTATTCATCTATCTAAGTCTAATTAATTGTTTATATGTCTGTTGCCTCTTACTAAACTATGAGCCCAAGAGCTCTTATTTACCAAAGCTTAGCCCAAACATATAGTTAGCATTAACTAAATAAAAAGTGTGTTGAATGAATAAATGATGCATACAATTAAAATAATTGTAGCAATTTTAGTGGTAACAGTTTTAATTTACTGAGAGCTTATTACCTGTCTGGTAGCATGTTAGCTTGGTTATATGGATTACTTTGCCTTCTTCCGACAACAGCCATGTAATGTAGATGTGACCATTATCTATCTAACAGATAAAGATATCAAGACTTATAATAGGTAGTAACAGTAGCCCCGGGATTTGAACTGAAGTCTTTCTGTTTTAAAAGACCTAAGAGTTGTTTTGGTATATGTTTGAGAGTCTGGTCTTTAGAACCACACTGCCTAGGTTAGACTCCCAGCTAAACCTTTTGTCAGCTTCATGGCCATGGGCAATTTATGGAATACCGCTAAGCCTCAGTATCCTAACGTTGTTGTGCCTTAGTTTCCTATCTGTAAATTAGAGATAATAAGAATTACCTATTCATGAGACTGTGTTGAGTTGTAAATGACTGATTACACTCAAAGCACTTAGAATCATTCCCTGGCTCAAGGTAAGTACTATGTAAGTGTCAGCATTTTTATTACCATAGATTGCATTCATATTATACTATATATTTAGCACTGTAAAGTTTTATTGCCTAATTTACCACCCTGCTTTCAGTTCTGGAATATACCATAAACCTGCTGTATGTTCTTCACTCTGCAGTTATACTGGCACAATGTTTACATGGGTCCTGGTCACTTTTTCAAAGCTCAGGTTAAAACCGAGCAAGATTCTGCAGGTGTAACTTTGTGCTACCCAAACAAAAGAGATGAATAGATGAGGTGGCTGAATATTTCTAGGCAGAAACAGAATCAAAGAAGTGAATAATCTTGGGCATCATATGTCATACTATTACAAGGCCAATTTGTTAGTCTACTATACTTGGTGGAATATTGGGCTTTGAGCAAAGAAAGGAAATGGTAAAGTAACATCAGCTAATTCACTGCAAGCATTTGATGTATTAGGTTTAACACAGATTTAAATAATAATAGGATGCAAAAAAAGGAAATACAGCTACATTTCAATGACATTGAATAGTAGCTCTGTTTTGGGAAGGTTATTTTATCTTTTAATGGTGCCAGGTGTAAGATACAAGGAAGGCATTCCTGAAGGACATTGTAAGAAACAATAGAAATGCTTAAACAGAGGGACTCCTTGAACACCAGAAATAACCAGGATGATTTGTTGCCTTTCAATATACAATATCCATTTGCTAACTATGAGCAAGAATTAGTTCCACAGGTAATTAGTGCTATGATGTCCACTAATCTTGATCTGTTGCACCCTACAATTTGCTCTTAATATTAAATAAAATATTAAAACGTGTGACTTTTTATATCATCAGCCTTAAAAATCTCACTAAGTTATTTTAATCAATATACTTGTTTTAAGTAAAAGCCATTTAATCTCCTGACTTATGCATTAACCTTCCATTAAGTATTAGTGAAGAAGTTAAATGTACCTTAGTCAATAATGCTAATGCAGGAACCGTTGTATCACCTATGGAGAAATGCGTATTCATATTATGTTAAAGTGGCTATCCTTAACGATTAGCCATTACGTGTCAGGAAACTGATAATAAATTTGAAATATTCCATGAGAAAATGAATTATAATGTTGAAACTGAGTTCTCTGTACTGTAATAATTTTGAAATGAGGTCATCTGCTTCTTCTGGTCAGTGCCTTTTAAGGCAATGATATTGAAGTGATGAAGACACCCTCAGTGACACTGTAACCTCACCTTGCAGTTTCACATCTTGCTGAGTAATAAATGAGGCTGCTAATTGAAGCTGAGATGTATGAATCTATTGTATAGTAGTGTTTTAACAAGTACTCTTTTTGTTTAAATAACGTGCTGATATCTGTAAGCTGCTTACAGTAATGTAAGCTTTCTGCTTTAAAACCGTGTTACACATTTTTGTTTATCACAAAATAATATCCATTTTCAATCCCCCCTTCCTGCACATAGTTGTAGTTCTCTAATATTCATACATTGAGCTACACATTTCCTCCCCACCAAAATTTTATTTTATGGTAAGATTATCAACATAAATTCTAACTGGTTTGCAAGAGCACACTAATGCACTTACTTTCTCATTGAGGAAAATCTATATACCTAGATAAGAAGCTGTTTACTAGATAGGAAGGAAAATGTGTAGCCTTTAAATATTCTTTCAAATATCTTCCTCCACTGTTACAATAACAAATGCAGATGCTTATGTATCATCACAGTTCTGGCTCCACAAATTTTCATCCACGTTTACTGTTAGACATAACAAATATAATTTCGTGATTGAAGAAAAATAACTAAATGTTAGGAAATGGTCACAATCATTTCAAATTGAATGACTTACTGCCCATGTCTTTGCCACCTGTAGGTGTCCTTGCAGTATCTTGGGAAACGAGGCTAATATTTTGAATATATATGTGTATGTGTGTGTGTATTCCTTATGTTTTCAGTTTCTTAAGGAAAGTGTATAAACTCTGAATATACCCACTAAAAATGTGTCTTAACTTTTTATAGACAGGAAAAGCTTGATTTATTAATATAAGGGAACAACACAGAAATGTAATGCCTAACTTGATCTTTAATAATATATTTTAAATCCCATGACATCCTTTTTTTGCCTGACAATTTGTATTAAGGTGTCCTAAGGCTGATATTAACTCAATAGTGACCCCATTTCTCCATAGTAATTGCTTAAAATCTTAATTCCTTCCTCTGGTAAAGTACTATTCTTATGCATCTCCTAGCATTAGGTAAATAAAAGTCGTTACTTTTAAAGCTACATAGAAGTATTTTAATTGCTTGCTATATATTATAATAAGCATAATCCAAAATCACCAATAAGTTTTTATTACATTGTTTTAAGAAAATCTATGTTAATGAATAAAGAATTTATTCTGGGAATCCATAGTTCATAACCATCACGATATACTTTTTATTCCATTTCAAGGTAAGCTATATTACTTTTATTTCATTATTCTCTTATCAATAAAAATACTCTGGAATGCTCTTCGAATTTCAAATTTGCAAATATTTTTGTCTTTAAGAAGAAAATAAGATCTTCAACTAGGTCATTAAACTGTATGCACAGTATTCATAAATATATTTATTTTATAGATTTACTCCATATTATTCCATCAAGCTAGTAAAAACCATACTTATTGAATAATAACTGTGTTACAAGCAGGGTTTTTAGCACTGTTTACTTTTCAATTCATTTTAGCTTCACAACATCCCTAGACATATTTATTTCTCTTCTTTTGGAGAACCAGAGTTATAGAGAAATTAATTATGTCATCAGCAACCCCAAGGACACATGATGGTTAGGCCAGGATTTGGAGCTAGGATATTGATTCCAGAGTCCATACTTATATACAATACCCTGTGTTCCCTTGACATATTGTAATGAAATACTAAGGAGAAAGGTCTTGTAATTATGTGAATAATTCTTCCTTAATATTTATTTTTCTTCTATTGATCAACAGTTTTGATAAAAAATGAAATTATAGAAATAGAGAATCATTGTGGGTTAATTCTTACAGAACTACCTTCCCTCAGTAAATGGGAGAAAAGAAGCAAAAAGATTTCATTTTGTAACATTTTGTCTTTATTACAGGCTTTTATTCAACATAACTCATTCTTTCAGAATTCTGAGAAAAATCAAGCTAATGGAGATTTGCTCTATGGCATTTGTTCCTGAGAAAGTTCTGTAAATTATAAAACAGCAGAATATAAGATCAGGGTTCATATTTAGAGGAACAGAGTTTAAACTTCATTCTAACTTGATGACCAAATAATTAGTTACTGCCTAAGAAACTATGTGGATTGGCTGTTCCCAGAGATATAAGTGAAAAGTGAGTGTGAAGTGAAAATGTGAGTATTCTCTGGCTCCTGGGCAGCATAGAGAAGGATAATATTTAATAGAAACAAAAGGCAAAATATTATCCTCCCCTGACACATGTACACCTGGGATAACTGGACATTTCCCAAATAAAAGCAGCTCATATGACCAACAAATGGAGGGCCTTCCACAGAAGGATACACTGATCATATTGGGGCTCTGGAGTATGGAGAAGGTAGAGATGGGCACAGGGCATCACTGCAATCCACAACATCAGGAAAGGATGCAGAGTGACTTACACTTCATTTCCTGGGGGAAATTAAGTGAGAAGATATTTTTATGGGCTCAAAATACTCAGTTGCAAAATAAAATGAAATAATATTTTATCTTTAACAGGTAAATACGTGTAGCTCTTCATGTCTATGGAATAATGAGGAAAATGTATATAGATGGAATGATAGCTGTCGGTAGAAGGTAGGAAGACTTTAGTGGTAAAGTCTTAATTGTTGGATGTCAACATGTGTATCCTATCTGGCTATCTACAAATCAGCTATGAGTGTTACTGCCACAGTGGAATACCAAATTGGATAGACCATGTTTACTCAGCATGACATTGTGCCCTTTTGTTTCAAATCTCTTCCAGTCTTACTTCCATCCACAGTTATGTGAATTTAACCCCAGGAACTCTCTTAGATTTTAAATAAGTTTATAATTGCTCTTATAAGGTGAATTACACATATGTAAAATAAATAAATAAAACTATTAAAAGACAGATAATTACAAACGGCAAAACTCATTAATCAATTAAGGAAAATGCATTTTTTCTATGAGCAACAAATTTTTCTTATATTTATTACCAATAGGATGAGCAAGTTGATATATATGTTGATTTTTTTTATTGCAGCATATTATGGGGGTACAAATGTTAAGGTTATGTACATTGCCCTTGACCCCCTACCCCTCCAGTCAGAGCCTCAAGCCTGACCATCCCCCAGACGGTGCACATCGCACTCATTACGTATGTATATACATAATGTATATGTTGATTTTCATTGGTTGTAATGTCTTGGAAGATGATATCATTTTCCTTTTTTGTTTCTTCTAATAAATAATTTGTTGAGAACATGTGCTAGCAAATTCTTCTAGCTACTTCCTGGTTGCAAGTTAAGTACTTTTGGAGGCTATATTGATTCTCTTTCAGTTCATCAGGGTACTACATAACAAATGGAAATTCATTCTGTAATATTCTAAGTGGATTTAAGAGTTATACATTTGATTATGATTTACAGGTAAGAAAAGAATAATATCATGGAGATATATTTATAGATATATATGATCTCCATTAGCATTCATCCACATAAGAATAGGAAGTATCTGTTAATCAAAGGAATATCAGGCAGACTTTTTGCATTGTCGGTATAGATCATTAATCTTGGCACATAGTCTTTTCATTGATAGCAATTAGTGTGAAGTTACACAGCTGTACAATATTATTGAAATGATGATATGAGCACTGACAGCTCAGCACCCTCACTCTTGTTCTCTTTAATTTCCTCCCTGATTCTTCCACTGCTGCCCTCCCTTTCAATTATGTTTTCTGAGCTCAGATTTAACCAAAAAGTAATATTTCCTTGATTCCCATCCTCCTCTCAGACTACCCCCACTCCCTTGTTCAGCCAAAGCCTGACTCGTCCTGAAGATCATCCCCCTCCCCTAGATTAGGCTCTGCATCTTCCCGGCTTTGCACTGTGATGTCTCACATTTTACTGTTCTCTGCTGAAAACCTGTTTTGCTTCACTGTTTACTCCCCTCTCTTACTTTCTCCACTTACTCTCATTCATGTCAGACTGGAAACAAGTTCTCTAGTCTTTTTTCTCTTCATTTCAAGACCCACCATTGTGTGAGAACTACTGATACAGAGGACTCACCATATAGGAGGGAAGAGCTTTGAGGGTTGGCTTCATCAATAGGAGGTAAATTGGTAAATTCGGGGAACACTTGTAAGCAAGCTGGACTCTGGAAGGAGATGGAACTTCCAGCTGTTCTTATCTGTCAGCACCTCCATTGTTTTTATCCAGACTTGGATTTAGGCTACATGATTTTTTTATCCATTGTTTTGATATACCTGCTTTGGCACTGTTTTTAAAGGAAAACCACAACACTAAGGAATAAAAGATGAAAGTTGAGCCAGTGCCCTCATCCTGGTGCTGAAGGGTTCAGTGCCATCTCGCAGTCCAGATTCCTTCTAGAATTCATTGCTCTTCCTGCTGTCACTGGAAAGGGCTCCTCCCCCATCTCTATTGCCCTTCATCCTGGCTGGACTTGTGCCCAAGTTTTGTAACTGTCTAGACGCCAGCATCCCTCCTTCCCCTCAATCACACTTTTGTCATAGCATACCCTACTGGTTTCTTTTTATTTCATTCTAAAATTTTCTGTTTCAACTCCAGTCTCCAGCCACTTCCTCCCTTCCTTCCCATTCTCTAACATGCTTACTCCCAGAATGCCCTTTTATTTGTCATCCCTGTAGTATTTCTTCCTTTATTGGCCATACATGACATTCTTTTAAAGACAAAAATCACTATGCTTACTATCTTGTCTGTATATTTTCCAACTGTGTCCATCAGACAAAGCCTAAAAATTGGATCCATCACTCCAATTGGCCCTTTTCATTTTTACAACCTAGCTACTTGCAGGTAGAGAAAACAGTATTACAATTGAGGAAATGTTCACCAGTTATTTATGGTGTGCCAGACAGCAAACAGAAAGAGTGTGCCCTGCCCTAAAGCCATTTGCAATTATGCATCCATGCAGATAGATCTTAGCTGACTCTAAGCATTATTTTACATGACTTTCTTTATCTATCTTTCTTAAGCCCTCTCTTCCATTCCTCAAAGAAGCATCACCTCTTTTTAAGCCATAAAGGTCTCTAAACAAATAAACTTTTACCCTTTTTCATTGTGAAAATTCAGGCCAACAGGTATGAACATACACAACTTCTTCCTTATCTTCTTGTTCAGGGTTAATGCTTTCAGGTATGTTGCAAGCCTCACTTTCTTCCCTCCTACCCCCACCGCTGACTTTTACTCAATCCTTTTTTATTTCGCTATTGTCAACTTCTCTCTTGATATTAAATTTTTCTTATCAGCATATCATTGTAAATTTCCCATCTTAAAAATAGTCCATTTTGTAGCTAATGTTAATTGACAATTCCTTTACATAGCTTATGTCATTTCATCCTCACAGTAACTCAAGAGATATAGAATATTATTATCACTTTATAGATGCTGAAACTAGATATACACAAGACATGCTCACAAAATAATAATGATAAAACTCAGATTTGAGCTTAGGACCCTTTTAGTTCTAAAGTCCAAGTTTTCAAGCATCTTGATTATTTACTCATTCTTTTCTCTCCTTGATGAGCTCATCTGTGAACTGGAAGTTTTGTGTGTTAACTTGGCTGGGATATAATACTCAGTTATTTAGTCAAACACAAATCTAGGTTTTGCTGTGAAGGTAATTTGAAGATGTGGTTAATGTCTTCAATCAGTTGACTTTAAATAAAGAAAGTCACCCTCTAAAATTGTGGGTGGGCCTAATTCAATCAGTTGGAAAGCCTTAAGATCAAAAACTAAAGTTTCCCAGAGAAGTAGAAATTCAGCCTCAAGACTACAGCATCAACTGTTGCTTGAGTTCCCAGATTGCCAGACTGCCCTACAGATTTCAGACTGGCCAGTCCCCATGATTGTGTGAGCCAATTCTTCAAAATAAAACACACATAAACACACACACATATATACATACACACAATTCACACTGGTTCTGTTTCTCTCTGCAGAACCCTAACTTATAAATATACCAATGACTTTTATCAATAGTTTCAGCCCTTACTTCTCTCCTGGTTTGACTCCATATCCAGATTTTTAACTGTCTATTGTGCTTCTCCATACAGATGAGCAAAAGGAAACAGGCTCACATCCAAACTGTGTTTCCTTTTCCACTCCCTTCCCAGTCTGTTTTTTCTCCTACGGTCCTATCCTGCTGAATGGAAACACCTACTCAGCTGCCAAACCAGAAGCCACTGCCTTACTCTCATCACTCATGCCTTAACCTGACAAATATTTCTCCTTCACACCCTTTTCATCTGTTATCTTCCCTTCAGTCAACTTGGCAATAACTTCACTTAGACTACCATCATTTTGTCTACATTATTGCCATGACTTTTCTTTCTTATAATGGTTTCTGTTTTCCTAATTGAATCCAATTAATACACTTCTCAAATCATTCTAAGTTTGAAACAGATGTCCTTTTTAAGTAATATCACATTCCTCATGGCTTACATCTATAATAGTCATTATTATCACACTGGCTTGCAATTTTACAAAATTAAAGTGAGGATTACGAACAATTCAGAATAAATATTTTATTGGAAAGATCATTTAACTTCCTTTAACTATCACATTTTTTCATATCTATGAAATATCAAAGACAGAAAACAAACAAATGCTGTCAACATTTGTATGTACAAAAGGCTATAAAAACTTATGTGCACATAACATTTAATACTTAAATATTATTTTAATCATATATGGTTCCCGTGAGCAGTAAAGTCAAATTAAATGATTTAAGAAAAAATGTGAATGAATCAAGGATGTTCCAGTTTTTGTACAATGAATTTTCACCATAATCTAATCAGTCTCCAGTGAACCATGCAATTTCATCTTTAAACAAATTTTAAAAGAATGCCAAGAAAAATTAAAAAGCTGGCTTAAATATGTTTCTTTGACAGAGTCAAAGACATTATTTTCCTAAATCAAGATGTCCTGATTTCTATGGCAAAGAGCAAGGAAGTTTTTAGTGGAGAAGCATCTGGAAATATTTTATACGTTTTTGCTGAAACTAACCAAGATACATGTTCAGGAAAAGGTCCTAAGAATGGAGTACCAGAAACTACTCATTCTACAAATGTCTTACTTGTCTCCTAATTGCTCTGTGGTAAAAGTCAGAGTGGCAGTCCTGACAGACAGACAGCTAACTAATAAATTGATGTAAGATAGTCCAGTGATTCTATGCTTTGCCTCTTTTCTATTGCGTTTAAAAGATATAATGGATGTAAATCCTTTAAAACTGTTTTGGCAGAGTAAGCATTCAATACTGGAAGAGGCCATATATCATAAAGTTTAAGTGCATACGTTCTGGAGCCAGACTGCCTGGGTGTGAATCCCAGTTCTACCACATCTCTGCATATGACTTTGAGCAATTACTTAACCTCTTCGTGTCTCAGTTTTTTTTTTCTTTTTACATCTGTGAAGTCAGGATAATAATCAAGTGACTTCATAGGGTGATTGTGAGGATTAAAATAGTACATGCATATTAAATGTTTAGAGTAGCACCTGTCCCATTATAAGGGCTCATTATATATTAGTTATTAATATTATTAACTTAGTTTGTACATACTATTTAATAAATGTTAACTTCTTCCTCCTCTTCTTCCTTCTCTGCTTGTCCCAAGGAGACAGTTTATTAAGTATAAATGTGAGTTCTTATTTTCTTTTGTGCTTTTTAATACACGTAAATGTCATTTTTTGGATACTTTCCACTGGTCTTTTTGCTTATCACAATTAATAATAAATTACTGCTATCTTTCTATACACGAAAGATTTCCAAAACTCTCTATGTATGCAAAATAAATCATTCCTAGTCAGAAAGGTAAAAAATATTTAGATTTAGTTTTAAAATCACATTACAATTTCAAAGCAGATTATTTCTGCTGAAGGATGATGATATAGAGAATTCATTTCCAACCTTTAAAGCAAAAACAAAGACACTATTCAAGTTTCATAAATTTTTTTAACATGCCAGATGTAAAATCAATTAGCTATAGTAGAAATATGGCCTCATATTTTAAGGGCTGCAACATTCTAATTGCATGGTCTGCAGGGTTTTTTTCACTTTTAACAGTAATATGAGGGGATTTGGGCTTAAACATTTTTCATTTCTAGAATGTTCCTGATTGACTTTGGAAAGTGCCCTACCAGAAATGTCCTAAGAACCTTCTTTGGAAATTTAAAAACACAAAAATGCATATGAATTTTCAAAAAGAACTTCTCAGAAAGCTTCCTCACCTCATAATAAATAGAAGACTACAAACAAAATTCATCTCAGGTCCCTAAATACTTGTTATGAGTGTTCACAGTTGGAGATGATCTAGAGATGCTCTAAAATCAATGATTTAAAAAAGCCAACTGACTATATTTTTGCACACATTAACCAGGGTTGTTCAGTTAGATAACATCTTGCCTAAGAAAAGAGAAAATAACAACTGCTGAAAATACAGTCACAGGCAGTAATGTGAAGATAACCCAGTAGCTCACTGAGTGGCAAATAAATGACTTTAGACTGGAAAGGTCAGAGGCTTTGCTGAACTTAGTTCCACATACCTAGTCTATATAAACTCCAATCATACTATTAGAAAAATAAAGTAGTACAGACAAATCGCCTGACTCAAATGAGTAGCTTACAACAAACTCTATTAGCAAAGACTATTTCAATGCTAACACTAGATTTTCATCAACTTCTCACTGCTCCTTTCCAGATAAATTACTTGCTGAGTTTTGAACAAAACTGAAAATAAGTCCAACAAAAACAATGTTATCTATGTTTCTAATCTAGATCAAAAGCAGGACTTGTCTTCTTACTTAAATTTCATACAGTTTGACAATCACTTATCTGAAACCATGAGGCCAGATATGTTTGGAAATGTTGAATTTTCTGCATTTTAGAAATAAAATGTGATACAAATATAGTATATTTCATAATACTCCCAGCAGGGTGTAAGACAGGATACTGTTATCAAAAGCTTTAACATATCTTTGACATAAATATATAGCAATGCTAACTAGAATAAATACTATAAAGCCACCAAATAAGTTAATTAAAAGTGTTTGCTTTACAGAGCAGTAGAGATTTCAGAATTTTAAGTAAGATATTGAGATGAGTAACATAAAAACAATAAACTAAAACTGATTCCTGATAATACATTATAATTCCTGATATCACATATTTAATAAATCAGTAATAAGGAAATGCATGTGTAGTTTATATTATATTAGTAGTAACCATTCCACTGACAATAATGATACACTCTATTCAAAATATGTTTTAAAAAACTCTTAGAAGGCACTGAAAATCAATCAGCAGTAAACAGAAACTGGACAAAATATGACTCTTGAAAAAAGGGAACCAATTAGGTCAGATGTTCACTTATACATTCTTTGGGCCCATAGGGCCACTGGTAGTTCATATTGCATACAGAAAAAGTATGAGGGATCAGAAGGTGAAATTTGGGGTAGCTAGGATGGCAGCAAAATGACAAGGGCAATGCCAGAAAAGAAAAAGGCACAAAGAGAGAAGGGAGGTGCAAAAAAGTCTCATAAATTTGAAAGCTGATTCCTGAATGGTTCACATGTGGGTGAGCCTCCAAGCATCAAAGAAAACAATAACTGGATCACTCAAAGACCTAAGATTTGTAAAAATATAGATGTAGGGGGAACAAGTGCAGTTTTGTTCCATGGTTATATTGTATAGTGGTAATGTCTGGGCTTTTAGGGTACCCATCACCCTGGATAATGTATATTGTACCCAATAGGTCATTTTTCATCCCTTATACTCCTCCCACCCTCCTATTGTTTGGCATCTCCCCTGTCTATTATTCCACTCTGTATGACCATGCATACTCACAGTTTAGCTCCCACTTATAAGTGAGAACATGCAGTGTTCAATTTTCTGTTCCTGAGTTACTTCACTTAGGATAATGATCTCCAGTTTCATCCAAGTTGCTGCAAAAGGTATTATTTCATTCTTTTTTATGGCTAAGTCGTATGTCATGGTGTGTGTGTATATGTGTGTGTGTGTGTGTGTATCACATTTTCTTCATCCAATCATTAGAAGGGCCATAAATAAAGGATAAAGACCAAATTGCAAAACTAGGGAATATGGCCTAGGAATGAGGACACAATTAAAATAGATCCACTCTAATAAAGCCTAAAGCAAGCCTTCACAATATTAAAAAATCATGTGCCAGTAATTTAGTGACCTATTAGAATTAAATCCTCTATTTTTCAAAAGAAGACGATAGAATTCAGTTTCTTCAGTCTGTCATCACAATGGTCAGAACACAAGCAAAAACTATCAGACATAGAAAACCAAAAAAACAGAGATATTTAACTCGTAGACCAGAGTGGGATGAGGGAAGAAGAAAAGAAAAGCAGATCTAGAGATAAAAAAGATGTTGAAATTAGCAGATAATAGAACAAAATGTTGAGATTAGCAGATAAGATTTTATAATAACTATGATAAAATATTAAAAAATCTACGGGAAAAGATTTATATAATGGGTGAAGAGATAGTGAACTTCAGGGAAGATGAGGAAACCATAAATAAGAACCACATGGAAATCATCAAACTGAAAACATATCTCAATTCAAAAATTCATTAGATGTGCTTAATAGCAGATTATACATACACACACACAGAATTCATGACATTGTAAAACAGGTCAATAGGAATGATACAAATAACAGCAGAAAGAGAATAGAAGACTGAAAAGGAAAGCAGAACCTTAATGACCTGTGAGGTTGTACCAGGAGATCTAGCACATGTGGAAAGGGAGTCCTAACTATGACATCAGTTAGAATGTACAGGAAGACAAAAATGAAAATGCTATTAACCCATGAGGATGGTCAATAAAAAATCTTTCATCCATTTAACAAAAAACATTTACTGAGTACCTACGGTGTGCCACTGCTTTAGGCTTTGGAGATACAGTGGTAAAGAAGAAAGACAGTATTTCCCATTTCATGAAACTTACATTCTAGCTATGGAAAACAAGCACTGAGCTAAAAATTTTTAAACATCTATCTTATAAATGCTTTGACAAAAATAGGACAAGGTGATATCATGGAAAGCAGCCAGTTGCTACTCTGAATAAGCATGAAAAGTCTCTCTCAGGAGGTGATACTTCAACTGAAATCTGAGAGACTAATTAAAGAGTGAATTTAAAAGGAGAAAATAACTAATGTAAATGTTTCATTTCAAATGTTTCAGGAACAGAAAACAGCAAGTGTGGTTAGAGAGCAATGAGTTGGAGTACTTTGTACTGTGCTACATAGTAAAGCTACAGAAGCCAGGTCAGGTTGGGCTAGGAAGAGGAGCTCGGAATTGTTTTCTGCGCATAATAGGAAGACACTGAAGAGTTTTTACTGGGAGGGGTGGGTGCCATGCCATGATTTACGTTTTTAAAAGATCACTATGGGAGGAAAATGTGTCAGAGGTTGAAAAAGTAGAAACACAACACTGTTTACTGGGCAAGATATATAGGCATAGTTTTTCTCCCATCCAAGAACTAACCAGGCCCGACCCTGCTTAGCTTCTTAGATAGAAGAGATAGGGCTCATTCAGGGTGGTATGGCCATAGATAGGTATGAGTTTTCTGATAAGGGTTAAGGTAAATAGAGGAATCAAAGATGAATTTATGTTTGGAAATTGAGCAATTAGAGGATAATAAATATGACATAGAGAAAACTGTGGGATAAGTAGTTTTAGGGTAGAAATTAAGAGTTTTATTTTGGATATGTTAAGATTAAGGTCCCTTCTAGACACTCAGGAAATGCTAAGTAGACATCTACAAATGAAAGGCTCAAGGAAAATATCAGGACAGTATTTACAAATTAGGGAGTCCATGAAATAGAGAAGGCAAAATCCATGAATCTGGATATGATTTTTTAAGGAGAAACTATGGCTAAAGAAGAAAAATGGTAAGAATTCAGTATTTTGGCACTATAAAATTTAGAAGTGACTAAGACAGTCAGGTAGAAGTAAAATCAATAGAAAATGATAAAATGCCAAGAGAAGCAAGTGTTTAAAATAGAGTTCTTTCATTTATTCATTCAGATAAAAATTCTTGTTCTTTTAGATATCATAGTCTCCTCAGGAAAGCAAACAATAAACATAACAAGAAAAGCAAATTTTAGCGTGATTTTTTTTCTATGAAAAATATTTTAAAAAGTAAAGCATGTTAGCATGGATCTAGAGTACCAAGAGTATGGAAGAAGTGATGTGCAATTTAAATAGTATGGTCAGGGTAGGAAGTGGTCAACTTTGTCAAAGGCTGTTTAAAAGATTAAAAGAAAAAATGGGCCGGGCGCGGTGGCTCACGCCTGTAATCCTAGCACTCTGGGAGGCTGAGGCGGGTGGATCGCTCAAGGTCACGAGTTCGAAACCAGCCTGAGCAAGAGCAAAACCCTGGCTCTACCAAAAATAGAAAGAAATTAATTGGCCAACTAAAAATATATAGAAAAAATTAGCTGGGCATGGTGGCACATGTCTGTGGTCCCAGCTACTTGGGAGACTGAGGCAGGAGGATTGCCTAAGCCCAGGAATTTGAGGTTGCTGTGAGCTAGGCTGATGCCATGGCACTCTAGCCCGGGCAACACAGTGAGATTCTGTCTCAAAAAAAAAAATCTTTATTTTCTTACTCCAACTGCACAGTGCTATGGAATTGCTCTTGTAAAGTCATCAATTACCTCAGCTCCCTAAGTCATTTCTCTGTCTTCATTTTTTCTTTTAATCTGGTCTTTTTTTTTTTTTTTTTTAGACAGAGTCTCACTGTGTTTCCCAGGCTAGAGTGCCATGGCATCAGCCTAGCTCACAGCGACATCAAACTCCTGGCCTCGAGTGATCCTCCTGCCTCAGCCTCCCGAGTAGCTGGGACCACAGGCATGCACCACTAAGCCCGGCTAATTTTTTCTATATATTTTTAGTTGTCCAGCTAATTTTTTTCTTTTCTTTTTCTTTTTTTGGTAGAGACAGGTTCTCAGTCTTGTTCCGGCTGGTCTCAAACTCCTGAGCTCAAGGGAACCTCCCACCTCGGCCTCCCAGAATGCTATGATTACAGGTTTGAG
>CAUYRT010009955.1:0-15926 GCA_963574885.1 Lepilemur ruficaudatus
TATAATATCTATTCTAATCCATCTCCTAAATTCCATTTCTTTAGTGCCATATAGATATGAAAGCCAAAAAACTATTTGCTTTAGAACCTCTTATACAAACCCAGGACAATGTGTGTTATGCAAATATCCAGGTAACTTTAAGAGTTTAGATATATAGAACTGGAAGACAAAGGGGAGACTTCCATACGACAGCCTGCCACTAGAGCAGAGAATGGTCCATCTCTATCCAGTCAAGAGTATAGCTGCAGAACTGGCAGACTCTGATCTCCTACTGATCTAAGATTTAAAACAGAAAAAGAACAGAAAAGAAAAGAAAAGGTGAGATACGAGGCACACCATAATTTCTTTGACTACATTCTAAAAGTAAAGTCAATTATTGACACATTTCACTTGTACCCTGAAACAGGTTTTCAAAGTTGAGTTTGTTATTGTATACCAGAATTTGTAGCTTTGCGATATTTTGAGAAATTTCATTTCAGTTTGACAAATACTTATTAAAGGCCTACTATGTACCTGGCTTTTTTGCATATTAAGTTCTAAAATATATCATGATAATTAGAGAACGTGTTATTTTTAATATACAATGTGCTCACTGGTGTCATAAGCAATGTTGTACCATGTGAATGAGAAGAAAGGGAACCGTTACAGAAGAAACGCACCACTGACATGAGAAACAAGAACAGTGCTGAAGTCCTGTGCTTTTTATTCATCAGTGACAGAGTTTAAAGTGGAAAAGTTGTTCTTGGTGGGGTGTTTTTGTTGTGAGACAGGGTCTCGCTCTGTCACCCCAGCTGGAGTGCAATGGCATCATCATAGCTCACTGCAACTTTCAAATCCTGGGCTCAAACGATCCTCCTGCCTCAGCCTCCTGAGTAGCTGGGATTATAGGCAGGCACTACTATGCCCGGCTAATTTTTTTATTTTTTGTAGAAATGGGGTCTCACTCTTGCTCAGGCTGGTGTTCTTGTTTTTAAGATGAAAAATGAGGATTGAATCATACAGCTGTTTGTGGATCTAAAATTTTTTGAACAATCAGACCCCAAGGTGTTAGCTTAAAGATTTCAGTACTATGAAAAAAGATGATTGTTGTCAACATCCCAAGTCTTCTGGAGGTCTTTGGACAACCTCTCCCAAGTTACCCAGCAATCATCTCTGATCTAGCTCATTTACCTCCTTCTCCAGCTGGGATTCCAAGATCAGTGATGACCGCCACTGCAGAATGTCAGGACCCCTTGACTTCCCAGTATGCCCCCCTTCCCAGTTCAAGGTCCTGGTTAACTGCCAAGTCACTCATTGCACTCTGCTCTTGTCTAGGTTTCAGAAATAAAAATGATCTAGTCCTTTGCAATGTAATTGAATGATAAAAAATTATTAGCCGTATTATATAAAGAACTCCTACTAATCAATAAGAAATTACAAATACTCCAAAAATATGTAAAAGATACAAATAAACAATTCCAAAATAATAATTAGCCAATAAACATTTGAAAAACTTGACTTTACTAGAAATCACATTAACATAAGTTAAAACAACGAACATCATTTTCCCCTTAACAAAAAGAAAAAATTTAGAAGAGCTAAATATAGAGTTCTGTGAGGGAGCTCAAAAATGGGCGCTTTTACACACTGCTGGGAGGAATATAAATGAGCACCAAGTTTCTAGAGCTCATGTGGCTTCATAAAGCAAGTAAATTTAAACTGCATGTGGCTTTGACACAACATTTCCTCATCTCAGAATTTTTTCTTAGAAATAATCATGGATATGAGAAAACTTTAGTTAGAAAGAGGGTCATTTTTAAAAAAAAAGAAAGAGGGTCATCGCAGAGTTGTTTATCATGGTAAAAATTTGGGAAAAAAACTAGACGTTCCACAATATAAGATCAGTTAAATAAATGATGTCATGTCATTTTATAGATTACCATGCAATCACTCAAAATAATGTTATAAAAGGATGTTTAGTGACCAGGAAAATGTTGCTAAGAAATGACTCTTTGTGCCCTCCCAAATTCATACGTTGAAGCCCTAATCACCAAGGCGATGGTTTGGGGAGGTGACTGGGTAGTGGGGATGGAGCCATCATCAATGGGATCAGTGCCCTTATAAAAAGATATGAGAGAGATGATCTTTCTCTGCACCAGGAGAAGATAAGGCAAGAAGGCAGGATGTGCAAACCGGGAAGAGAGTCTTCACCAGGAATCAAATCTGCTGGCACCTTGGCCTTGACCTTCCCAGCCTCTGAAACTGGGAGAAACAAATTTCTGTTGCTTAAGCCACTGAGTTTATGGTATCTTTTTAATAGCAGTCTGAGATAACTAAGACACATTGGTCCTGAGGAGCGGGGTGCTGCTGCAGCACTACCTAAAAATGAGGCAGTGGCTTTGGATCTGGGAAATGGGTAGAGGCTGGATGGGTGTGAAGTACATGTTAGAAGCTGAAATTGTCCTGAAGGGACTTCAAAGGTGAGTCTGGTGAGAGCTCAGAAAGACAAAAAGAGAGCTGTAGAGAAAGCCTCCATCTTCTGAGAGAATACTGGAAGAAATACGGATAATAAAGGTTACTCTGATGTCTGACATGGAAATAAGAAAAACACTATTGGAAACTGAAGGAAAGGTGATTCTGGTTGTAGAGTGGCAAAGACGTAGCTGAATTGTGTTCACGTGCTCGTATTTTGTGGAAGGTAGAGCTTGCAAATGAGGAAATTGAACACTTTAGTCGAGGAGATCTCTAAGCAAAATGTTGAAGTAGTGGCCTGGTTCTTCCTGACTGCTGATAGTAAAATGCAAGAAGGGAGAAATGAATTGAAGAAAGGGTTGCTAAGCAAAAAGAAACCAGAACTCAAAGATTTGGAAAGTTTCAAGCCTGTTTGTATGACAAAAAATGAGAAAGTGTGTTTGGAAGAGGACACTGGGAGTGGCGGACTGACCGTTTGATACGGACGTCAGTGTGGGCGTGAACCGCGGACTCAATCAGCCGTCCCCGCAGAATCAATGCCAGTTTGAATTGAAGGGGACAGAGACAGGTTGGAATGAAGGAAGGTTGTTGGACTTCTTGGATTTCACAAGATGGAACTACAGAGCCATTGAGCTGCATGTATGTGCACTGTTCTTCAAGACAATGGAAGAATGACCCTGAAGGTGACTCAGAGATCGTCAGGTCTGCCTCCTTGATTTCAAAAAGGGGGACAGCACCTCAGTTTCAACAGGCCAGATGGCCTCCTCCCAAAGCCGTGAGCGTGGGGCCACTGAGGCTTTGGAGTTGTTTGGTACGACAGCATGTTCTAAGTAATGAGATTTAGACTGAGGAAAGAATAGTCATCTTGTGTTTTTTTTTCCTTTGAAAGTATAATTTATCCTCACTAAATACTTTCTCAACCTGTTATAATTTGGTTTCCCCCTTACCCTCTACTGAAAATGCTTGTATTAAGGGTGACAGATAGAGAGTACCAACTATATCAGTTCCAAAGTCATTTCCTCTGTTAAAAACTTCACTGACTCTCTCAGGAAGGGGTAGTTGTTCTCACATCTTTGGTTCCATTCCACTAATTTTATTTCATTTTGTTTTATTTATTTTTGAGACAGAGTCTCGTTCTGTTGCCCAGGCTAGAGTGCCGTGGCATCAGCCTACCTCACAGCAACCTCAGACTCCTGGGCTCAAGTGATCCTCCTGCCTCAGCCTCCCGAGTACGCCACCCCTGCTCCCCCCCTGGCTAATTTTTTCTATTTTTAGTTGGCTGGCTAGTTTTTTTTTTTTTTTCTATTTTTAGTAGAGATGGGGGGGCGTGTCTCACTGTTGCTCAGGCTGGTCTCAAACTCCTGACCTCAAGCTATCCTCCTGCCTTGGCCTCCCAGAGTGCTAGGATTATAGCCACTGGGTCTGGCCCCATGCCACTAATTTTGTATTACATTATAGTAAACAAGGCCAGGGACCATATGTGTGGTGTAAATGGATTCCGTACAATGTGAGTCATTTCTTTGCCAATCCTGTCAACCTCCACACCTCTAAGCTTGGTGGGCTCCTTCAGGACAATCAGGGTCTTCCACTTCTTTATACCACCCTGACCACTGACGCCTCACTTGCCTAACTGTGGCTTGTCCCAGATACTCCCCAATAAGTGTCGCCGACAGACACACCCACTGGCTCACTTCCTCATGAAGCACACATCTAACACATGGTCACCTTCAAGTGAAGTTCTGTGTTAAGGTTTAGTCAGATTCCTTCCAGAACTTCAGTGCTGCCGCTACTGACAATTGTCAGGGGAAGGAAAGCCAAGGAAGTTGTGTTGGTTCTTTTGCTTGTTACAATGTTGTTTTTTTTTAAAGGTACCACCCACCGAGGAGCGTACTACAAGACCATGTTAATTGACCTCAGGAACAGTCAGCAACCACAGTGAAATTCTTTGTTTTTCAAAGCTGTATCCTTAAAGCTGCTGTTCATTCATTCACAAATTATTGAGCACTTACTATGTGCCAGGCACGGGGTTAGATGCTGAGGCTACACCAGTGAACAAAATAGACCGTATCCCTGCTCTCATTAATTTTCTAGAGCTGCTGTAAACAAAGTGCTACAAACTGGGTGGCTTAAAATGACTGAAACGTACCATCTCACAGCTCTGGAGACTAGAAGTCCCAAATTAAGGTGTTGGCGGCACCATGCTCCCTTCGAAAGCTACAGGGGAATTCTTCCTTGCCTCTCCCTAACTTTTGGTGATGTTCCTCGGCTGGCGGCTGCATAACTCCAACCGCTGTCTTTCTCATCACATGGCCTTCTCCCTCTGTGCCTGTGTTTTCACATGGCCATCCTACTACAAGGACACCAAGCATTTGGGGTCAGGGGCCCATTCCACTCCAGTATGATCTTATCTTAACTAAATGACATCTGCAACGGCCCTATTTCCAAACAAGGTCACATTCTGACGTACTAAGGGTTAGGACTTTAACATGTCTTGTTTTTGAGGGGGCAGAGGGAGACACAATTCAACCCGTAACACTGCTCTTATGGAGCTTTCAGCCTAGGAAGGGGCTATACATTAAATGCATCATCACACAGTTAAGATGAAAATGCCATTTGTGGTACCTGCTCTGATGGTAACAAGAACACTGGGAAATCATGACAGCAGAAGCTGAACCAAGGTGGAAGGAGGTGGCCAGGAACACTGTCTCTGCGGAAGTGACAAGCTGAGGCCTGGAGCATCCCCGGGCAGGAGAGTGACACCTAAGGGGCCCCAGGCCGGGAGGAATTTGACAGCGGCATGTAAAAGACCCTCCATGAAGGGTCTTAGAAAACCTGAGAAGACACAGAGTCTTGCTTATGTCACTCCAGTCATCTGGATGGTCCAAAACAACTGTGTTCGAGGGGAAAATTCAGTGACTCCACTGAGTCTATCAATGAAGGAAGAGCTGTCTCACTATCAGGGTCTCCTACTATTTAAGTGGTTGTTTTGTTTCGTCTTTTCCAGGACCCTGCTGAGTGAGCCAAATTTCATTTATATTCTTATCCCTTTGGGATCTGGCCAAGGCTGCCAGATTTCTGGATTAGTGAAAACTGGCTGAGTGTACGATTTCAGTTAGCGGCTGCTGGGATCCTTGTGAGTTTTCAGCATGACACTGTTGAGTGAAAGCATGCTTTTATATCCACCCACCCCCTCCTCCCAAAAAAGTCTCCAAAACGCAGCTATTCCAAAGGGAGTTGAGACTTCCTAAGGCAGTAGACAAAGACTTGAGTGTTAACTCCTCGGTCAAGTTCAGATTACCTCCGACAGCGACGGGGCCTCAGTTCGTGGCACTCATTTTCAGAGCCAGATGGGGAAAGGGAGTGGGTCCATCCCATCCCCCCAGCCCCCGGAAAGCTGTGCTGTGGCTGGGTGGGGTGGGAAGTGACCCTCCCTCTTCACAGACAATGTGTCCCACCCTACGCCGGATAGTGGCACATCACAGCTCGGCCTCCCAATTTCACCCACTGGCCTCCTCCGTTTCCCATGTCATCCGAGGTCAGAGAGACCCAAGCCAACAGAGGTGACTCCGCAGCCTCGCAGGAAGCTGGAGCTGTGAGAAGGAGGATGTGCCGCCCGGTGCACATCCCCAAGGAGCTGTTTGTGGACGGGGCCAGGGCTGCTTCCGGGCCAGTGTCCAGGTCCGCCGCTGAGGGCCAGGTGGTGTTGGAGTTGGCCAACTCTCCCTGCTCCATCACATTTTCCAGGAAGGGGTGGCTGGGGACCGGTGGTAGGTGGGGACATTGTAGGCAATGAATGTTGGTGTTTTTGAGCAGGAGCCAACGTATTGTGTGTTTCAGGGGGTCTGGCAGACTGCCCCCGCCAAGGGAGACATGCACAACACCCTGCCGTCCCAGCCTACAGCAGACTGGTCTGAACTCTGCAGGGTAGGATGGGTGCGGGTGTGGTTCTTATCCTGAGGGCCAAGTCTTTTCTTTCTCCTTCACGTCTTTAAGCAAATGGAACTAGGCAGCGGAATAACAGGCTTGACAGTGGAAGGGGCTGTTTGTTATCTTTCTGGCCATTCTGATCATTTCCGGCGGTTAGACATCGACAGAGCGTTCTTTCCTTTGTATTGTCCACTATTTGAGTTTGGGGCTTACCTGAGGCACGCGGGCGTTGATCACGGTTGTCTAGCTTACCACCAGGCACACGTAATCCCACCTTGTTGATTTCTGAATTATAAAAGACCTCCCCACTGTGGTCTGACTCCTTCCTCACAGAGCTCTCATTCGCCTGAGAAAGCCCAGCAGAACAAAGGCAGGAGGAAACATCAGGATAGAGAATGGCCAACTTCTGGGCAATTCTCTGGGAAGTTTTTCTACCAGAATCAGGTCCTGCTGGCACAGGGCTCCTCTTCAGCCCCTTTCACGGCTCCATCTCATTACAGCTTGTTTCCATTGGGAAAGTTTAATGCTGCAGTCTGTCTCCCATCTGGAGTAAGTTGTAGGGGCTACTGCTGCCACCAGCAGGGTATCAACAAATAAAACCAGTGCCACGGCCATTTGTTATAAATTCAAAGTTTGTGGTATCATTTGGGAGACTGAGTATTCCACGGAGGAAAAGGCTGATGGGACAGTGCATGTCCCAGGGGAGCCCGACCATTCTCTGAAACTCATCACTTGAGCAAAGTCTGGGATCTCATCAGTAGGAATTTCAGAGATTCCTTTGTAGGATTGCGAGTTTTGGCAAATAAAAATTCAAGATGTTCCATTAAATCTGAATTTCAAATAAAGGATGAATGCTTTTTTAGTATAATTATGTCCCAAATATTGCATGGAAGGATATACTTACGCTTAAAAAGTGTTTGTCCTTCCTTGCACATTGTTGGTGAGAATGTAAATTAGTATAGCCATTATGGAAAACAGGATGGAGGTCACTCAAAAAATTAAAAAGAGAACTGCTATATTGCTGTGGTTGAACATGTCCCCTCCAAAGTTCATGTTGAAACTTAATCCCATTGCAGTGGTATCAAGAGGTGGGATGTTTTGGGATGTGATTAAGTCATGATCATCTATTGGCTTATCCACCCTCATGGATGGGATTAGGGTCCATATGACAGGGCTTGAGGGAATGAGTTTGCTCTCTTCTGCTCATTTGCCCGGGAGGACACAGGGTTTGCCCCCTTTTTGCCCTTTGGGTTCCACCATTGAGCACAGCAACAAGGCATGATCTTGGAAGCCGAGAGCAGCTCTCATCAGACACCTAATGCTGTAGGCTTGATCTTGAACTTCCCAGCCTCCGGAACTGTCAGAAAATAAGTTTCTGTTCTTTATAAATTACCCAGTCTCAGGTATTTCGTTGTAGCAACTCAAATGGACTAAGACACATATGATCCAATAATCCCACTAGTGAGTATATCTCCAAAGGAAGAAATCAATATGTCAAAGAGAGATATGCATTCCCATGTTCATTGCAGCATTATTCACAATAGCCAAGAAATGGAATTAAACTAAGTGTCCATCACAGATGGATGGGTAAAGAGAATGTCGTATGTGTATAATGGAATACTATTCAGCCTTTACGAAGAGGGAAATTATGTCCTTTGTGACAACATGGATGAACCTGGAGGACATTATGCTAAGCGAAATAACCCAGGCACAGAAAGACAAATACCACGTGTTCTCCCTTGCATGTAGAATCTAAAAAAGCCAAACTCATTGAAGCACAGAGTGGAATGGTAGTTACCAGGGACTGGGTTTGGAAGATGTTGGTCAAACGACACAGAATTTCAGTTAGATAAAAGAAATAAATTAAAGGTATCTATTGTGCAACCTGTTGAGTATCATTAATAACAATGTATTGTATACTCAAAAATCACCCAAAGAGTGGATTTTTTAGTGTTCTTACCCCAAAAAATAAGTATGTGAGGTAATGCATATATTAATTAGCTCAATTTAGCCATTCCACAGTGCCAACATATTCATATCAAAACATCATGTTGTACACCATAAATATATACAATTTTTGTCAATTAAAAATGAGTTAATTTAATTTTTTTTTGTTGAGACAGAGTCTCATTCTGTTGTCCTGGGAAGAGTGCAGTGGCATCATCATAGCTCACTGCAACCTCCAACTCCTAGGCTCAAGCAATCCTCTTGCCTCAGCCTCCTAAGTAGCTGGGACTACAGGCGGGCGCCACCATGCCCAGCTAATTTTTCTATTTTCAGTAGAGACCGGGTCTCGCTCTTGCTCAGGCTGCTCTTGAACTCCTGACTTCAAGCGATCCTCCCACCTCAGCCTCCCAGAGTGCTAGGATTATAGGTGTGAGCCTCCACGTCAGGCCAAAAAATGAATTAATTTTCAAAAGCATTTGTTCTTTATCTAAAATTCAAACTTAACAAGGCATCCTATGTTTTCTCTGACTACCCTACCCCAGGGGCAGAATGCCTCCAGAAGCTTCTCCCGAAGGCAGAAGTGAAAGGAAACCCTCTGTAAATGCTGGTTTCTTTATTCAGTAACTAGCCTTTAAACTGTTCTTGTGCCTGGTCGTCAGACTCAGGGCAGTGTTCGTGCAGGGAACCTGAATGGCCAGTTGTCATCAACCCAGCCAAAGGGACTCTTCACAAAAAAGAAGCGTCGTTGCATAATAATTAAGTCTGCAGGTAGTTTTATCCCAAGGCGAGCTGCTGTGCCGGGCACCCCAGCCCACACACTCTGCCGTGTTCAGAACATGTGGCCCCGTGGGCGGCTGGGCCGGTTCTCTTTCTGTGTCATCCGCGGCCTCTGCTGTGTGCTGTGGGGCAGGCAAACCCCACCAGCTCCGCGCGGGCGTTTCCTCATTCCTCCGTTCAGAGCACCTCCCTGTACCTGCTTGCCTGAGAATCCCGGCCAATATTTGCTAGAAAAAGCAGTTTCATTTTTTTTTTAATTGAGGTGAAATTCACATAACATAAAATTAACCATTTTAAAGTTTACGATTCAGTAGCAGTCAGCACATTCACAGCACTGTGCGGCTTCCACCTCTGCTCAGCTCCAAAGCGTTTTCTGCACCCCCTAAGAAAAGTCTGCACCCGTTCAGCAGTCTCTGACACAATGGGCAAGGGAGTCACAGGCATGGGAGGGTGTCTTGGGCAGGGTGTGAACCTGCTCACAGAGCACATTCTTGGGGACTAGGGTAAGGGAAGAGGCATCAAAAAGGCTCACAGTTGGGTCTGAGCTTCCGGGTTCAGAGGGAGGAAATGAATCACGCTGGCGAGGTGTCCCGTCTCCCCTTGGCCAATGAGTACCTTGAGGCTTCCTGCTTTACAGGAGTTAGTTCCTTCTCAAAGGAACCCTTGACTCTCTGCTCTCTGGAGAGACCAACCCTCTTTATTGTATAGAAAATCTGGTGCAACTGCATTTTTGGAGACCGCTGCTACTTCCTCAGTGACTTGCTTGCAGCGGTTTTCTTTCTCATCCAGCTAGTTCCAGCTTCCTTTATTCTTTTGTTGTCAACAGGGGTCCCCAGCTCACCACAAAGCCAGAAGTTTCTCAGCTTGGAACAGAGCTGTAGGAGTGGAGTCAGCATTGAGCTAATGCCCCCTTTTTGCAAAGGATGAAAGGGAAAGAACAAACCCAGAGGAAGACCTTCCTGGGACAGTTCGAGCTGCGGGGGTGGCACAGAGTTGAACAGCCCTTCATTGAACAAACATTTACGAAGTGCGTGCTTGGACGAGGCGCTGGGCTAGAAGGCGCAAGTGGTAACAGCTGACCCTTACGTATTGCAACTAGGTGCCAGGTGCTGTTCCCAGGGCTTCGCTTATATTCGCTCATTGAAGGACCACAGCCTTGTGACTGTTTATGGGAAAATGAGCTTTTCCCACCACCTGCCTGAGGGTGGGGATGGCCACAGTGGGGTGTATCTTGTGTCCAGGCCTCACCCACCACCTCAACCATCAAGAGGAACTGAACCTCCCCCTCTACTCTCTCTCTCAGATGCAGTAATCACAGCACACAAAGAAGTTGTGGTAACAAGAGAGAGCAGAGAAGTGGAAAAACACAAATATCTCTACCCCTCTGTACACACTGTGCCCGCCCCACAAATATCTGTACCCTCTATACATCTCCCCATTCTCCTGTGATCTGTAGGGTGGAAGCAGCTGTCCACTCTGTCCAGCTTTATGACACTTTGCTCAGGTATCAGAAAAGATACAGTATTCAAATGGATGCCCTGAATAGTATGTCTTTGGGCATCAATCAGGCAGGAAGGTCTGAAGGTGAAAAACCCTAAAACAAGTGCACAAGGGGCCCCGTTGATGGTTCCAGGAATAGAACCGGAAGAATCTCCTTGGCCCAGCCTGGAAGGGAACCATTCATCCTGGGTCCTGCCAATGTAACTATACTCTTTTCTAATAAAGATAGTTTGTTAAATAAATAACTTAGAGCAATTTGATTTTATACCCTTATAAGATTTCTTTTTATACTAATAAATCCACAAATTGAGGAAAAGTCTTTACTGTGTCCCGCAGTGGGGATCAGAAAATTTAGTAACTGTGTTTTTCCTCCCAACCTGCACTTAAATAGAAGTATTATCACCGTAAACTATACTCCATCTGAAATGGTGTTTTACTTTTAAATCTATTCTTGAAGGCCACATACTCTCATCTTGTTTCCTATCTTGGAGCAGGTTGTAGGTAGGTACTGTGTGAGTGTGTGTGCAGGAGAGAGAGAGGGAGAGAGAGGGAGGGAGGGAGAGAGAGAGAATGAATGTTGAATTGAAATCTTTCAAGGGAGGGTTAAAGAGCCACGTGCAAATGAGCTTCTGTCCCATGGCGGGCATTTAGAAGTGGGATAATGAGGGCTGCTGGTCATGATATTGCTTCCCTGGGACACTTCAGAAAGGGTGAGGAGACTAATTGGCTTGTCTGGCAAATAATTCAAGATGCGTCCAAAAGAAGGAGCCAGCTGCTGGCAGGAAGTGAATGAAAATGCACCTTAGCGCTGGCCCTTCAGTGGTGGGTGCACAGATGGTGACAAGTGGAACCCTTAGGAAGAGAGCAAAGCCCTCATCCACCAAGAAGGGCTCTAGGGGATGGCCATCACCTCCAGTGAACAGCCACTACTTTCATTTGAAGATGGTCCAAGGAGTTTGCCCACATCACAAACCTGTTAGTGTGAGCTTAGTGGCTTTGGGAGTTTCCAGGCAGTGTAACTGGGTAGGGCTAAGAGTGAGGCTTTAGTGGACACAGTGGAGATAGAAGTGATCGGTTTAAGACAGTGGACATGGGCATCCTCTAATCTGGGCTGACCTCATGTGTGATGCGCGTTGTACAGCACAGAACGCTAGAGGGCGCCATCGACGCGCACACGGCGATCCCAGGACACCACCCGCGCTGCTCCCCTGCGGTCTCAGCCCGCTGCAAAGTCTGCTCCTGACTTCTTGGAAGTGGCGCCTCCAGTTCAACTTCATGCCACCAGCTCGGGTGTGGTCCTTCTAGTCCCCATGCGGAAAGCATTACAAGGGCCAGCAGCTGCTTCAGGAAGCCCTCATTTCTGCACGGGGCTGCCCCACACTCCCCTCAGGTGTAGAAATTCCTGAACATACCAGTGGAAATGCAGTAAAGCCTCTCAGATGCAGATTAACTTGGCTGGCGGGGTAGGAAGTAGGAAGGAGAGCAAAATGACTTACTATAAAGACTGAACATGCTTAAAATGGCATGTCATTTATTTGATTTAATCTAATTCGTTTATTTATTTCGAGGCAGGGTCTTGCTCTATTGACCAACCCAAAGTGCAGTGGCTTCATCACAGCTCACTGCAACCTCAAACTCCTGAGCTCAAGTGATCCTCCTGCCTCAGCCTCCAGAGTAGCTGGGACTATAGGTGCGCATCACCACGCTGGGCTATATATATATATATATTAGAGTTGGAGTCTCGCTATGTTGTCCAGGCTAGTCTTGAACTCCTGGCCTCAAGTCATCCTTCCACCTCAGCCTCCCAAAGTGCTGAGATTACAGGTGTGAGCCACCTTGCCCAGCAGATATGTAATTTCTTTAAGCATGAGTACATAGAGGGAATCAGGATAGAACTATTATTATCAAAAATTTTTAAATTGAACCTCTAAATGCCTTAAATAATATGGAAAATTTATTATCTTGCTTAACAAGAAGTCCTGAGATAGGGCAGGTACAAAGTCAGTCAATTCAACGCTCAACAATGTTAAGAAAGATTCAGGTTCTTTCCATTCTCACTGAGCAAGACAACGTTGACTCTCTGGCTACCTCCCCTCATGGTCACAAGATGATAGCAGCAGTTCCAGACATCCCACAGAAGCCCCACGACATCCTTTGGATGTACAGTCCCTCCGTGTGTGTGTGTGTGTGTGTGTGAGATCACAGAGGAAAATCTTTGCCAGAAGCACATCATATTAGAGCACAGCATAAACTACTAAAACAAAACAGCTAAAAAATATGATGATTCAAACAAGAACGACATTTGTTTTCTTCTCACGTACCAGTCCCCATGTATGTAAGTCTTTCTGCCTTTGCTGCTCTGCCCACTCCCTAGAGTCACGTGCTTACTCGAGGTTGGATCATCAGTGCCACCTCTCAGTCCACAGAAAGAGGATGAGAAAGTGAAGAACAAGCAATCTCCTTATTTAAAAACATGGTCTGGAAATTAGACTCATCATTTTTTCTCACATCCCATCAGCCAAAACTTAGTCACATGGCCACACCCTGCAGCAAGGGAGGCTGGGAATTGCGCTCCGTAGCGGGGCACGTGCCTAGCTGACACTGGAGGCATACTTCTGCTGACAAGAAAGGAGAAGCGAACAGGGGAGGCAATTAACATTCTCTGCCACACTCCCCTAGTAGATTTCTGCTCATAGCTCACTGACCGGAATTACATAACATGATCAGACCTAAACCACTAACCGCATGGGGAATGAGTCCACCATGACTGACTTGGACCAGAGTTCTCAGCATCAGCACCATTAACATTTTGGACAAGATCATTTTTCATTGTCAGGGGCTATCCTGTGTACTGCAGAAAGTTTAGCAGCATCCCTGCCCGCCACCCGTTAGATGCCAGTGGCACAACCCTTCTTCCCATTGTGACAACCAAAAAGGTCTCTAGATATTGCCAAATCACTTTCGGTTGAGAATCACTGCCTTAGATCAACCAGGATTTTATCCTAGAGCAGGAAAAGGACGTCCCTTTCCCTAAGTCATATTTGCAAAAGATGGACACAAATCAGGGCTACTCTAACAGAAGTGATGGGGGCAGTGGCTGCTGGGCAGGCAACCAATAGTGTCAGCTACGTACAAGAAGAGAATGAATATCAAAGAACATGTTATCAAATGGAGAGCCTGCCAGACCATCTTCAACTTGTTTGTTTATTAAACATATATGTATTAAAGGTATACCTGGTGCTAAACTGTTTCAGGTGTTGTAGGCTCTGGAAATACAGTAGCGACTAAGCAAAGCGCAAAATCTCTGCCTTTATGGATCCTGCATTTTAGCACATGGCTAGCTAACAGTTGAGAGTCACCTACGGAGATGGTAGAGGGCAGCAGTGAAGCACAGGCATCGGAATTAAACACTCCTGGACCCCAATTCTGCTTCTGCTGCTTATTAGGTACATGACTCTGGGCAAGTTACTTTTAGCTCTTTGAGTTCCATTTTTCTTATCCTTTAAGTGAAGATAACAATACTACCCACCTGTTAGGGTTATTCTGAGGATTACAAGAGACAAACTCCTTAACCCAACACTTAACACACAATTGTCTCTAAGTAAGTGTTAGCTATTTTATAGCAAAAAGCACTAGATTTGGAGTCAAAAGTTTTTCATTCCACAAACATTTGTTATGCATATGCTATGTGCCAAGCTCAGTTTTGGACTCTGGGCATCCAAAGAACCAGATAACTAAGACATATGCCATGTCCTGAAAGAGTCCTCCAATTTCAATATCTAGTGGGGCGATGCTGAGGTGGGGGTGAGGGGTGGGAAGATGAATATAACCTGGGTATAAGTCCTGGTTTAAGCCTATAGGTTTTTTTCAGCACCTGGATCAATGCCTGGCACATAGTAGGTGCTCAAAAAACACTTGCTGAATGAAGAAATGAATGAATGCCTCTATACAGTGAGAACAAAAATTCTGACTCACAGAAGTGCTTTATAAACTACAAAGTCTTATGTCAATGTGGGGAAGTCAGGAACATTGAGAATTCTTTGACATTATCAAAATAACTGACTTATGGGTAAATTGATAATACCAAAGCTTTTCAAGTACTTCTAATCCATTTGACTTCTTCAATACATTGTTTACATTATTTTCCTAATAAACTCTTTGTCCCATTGACCGGAAAAATCAACTTTGAACCAATTCACATTAAATCATGGTAAATATGGGTGAGATCCAAATAAATTTATTTGGGTTTAAATATTTTTTAAGTTATCAGTTACATTCATTGACTTCGTCCATAAAAACAGATTTGAATTTCCATAGAACTTGTTTTGGCTAAAGAAGTGGAGACAGTAATGACAAATGACAATCTAACAAAATTGTTGACCACAACATTGACTCTGTTCTTCCAATTTGCTTGTAATTATTTTATTCTGACTTTTTTATTTTTTGGAGAATCAAGCTGTTTCCACTCAGATAACCTCTAAATCTTCAAAGGCAGATGTATTTAATGTAAATGAGAGGGGCAATTCAAAAGTTTCAGAGAAAACAGAGACCCAAATTAATGTCATGCTGGAGGAAGGGCTTCAGGGGCTGTTATCCCCTGCCTCATTTCTGTAAAATGTTTCATTGAAATCTGGAAAAATAACACAACGTAATGTTTGTTGAATGCCTGAGGGCAGAGATGGAAAAAGCAAAGGTAAACTCTACCAAGAACTAAAGGTTGGCAGGAAATGGCAAGATGAGATCGGGCTTGAAAAACAGAGGCTTATTTATCAAGAAGGAAACTATGAAAAGATCAAAGTACCCATTCCCCCTTGCACTCTCTCCCAAATGACCCTGGATATGGCTTGTGAGCTGAGGGTAACCATTACCATATTAAAACCACAGGAACTTTTAATTTTCCCCTTGCTACTTGGCCTGAAAAATGGGTCACTGCCCCCACAGTGAATGGCAGGGCTCAGTTCATAGCTTTAGCCAATTAGCTAGGCTTTCACATATGTGGATAACTGCATTTCTGTTTATATCCTATGACCCAATTACATACGTTTTTCCATTAAAAATATCTGTTGAAATAAGAAGCATAAATTGTAATCACTAAAGCATTTTTATGTATTCAAAACAAAGTCAAAGCAGGAACAAGAGTAAAAGACACACCAACAAATAGGTATATTCAAGATCCTTCTTGGTGAAATCTCGCGGGGGGGGGGGGGGGGCGGGGGGGGGGGGGGGGGGGGGGGGGGGTGGGGGGTTTGTGGGGGGGGGGGGGGGGGGGGGGGGGGGGGGTGGGGGGGGGGGGGGGGGGGGGGGGGGGGGGGGGGGGGGGGGGG
>CAUYRT010009956.1:0-15753 GCA_963574885.1 Lepilemur ruficaudatus
TGGAGAAAATGTTTTAAGAATTAATCTGAAACATTTAGATACTAGGTTATGAATATGTAGGGTTTTTTGTTTATCACAATGGAAAATATTTTATTTATTACTACATTATCTTAAAAAGAACAATATTTTATTTGTTGGAGACAGGGTCTCTCACTGTTGCCCAGGCTGGTGGCATGATCATAGCTCACTGCAGCCTTGAACTCCTGGGCTCAAGGACTCCTCCTGCTTCAGCCTCCTGAGTAGCTAGGACTATAGGCACATGCTACCGCATCTAGTTAATTCATTTTTATTTTTATTTTTTTGCTGTCTATGATGTCCAGGCTGGTCTTGAACTAACTCCTGGCCTCAAGTGATCCTCACGCATCAGCCTCCTGAAGTGCTGGGATTACAGTCGTGAGCCACCGTGCCTGGCCTAAGAACAATATTTTTAAAAGTTAATTCATGTCAAAACATATACAAAGATGTTAATTTTACCGTGACTAGGTGAGAAAACATCATCCACAGAGTTCAGACACAACACTGGAATTGCTACTGACTTCAGTCTACGATTGGGACTGGCATCGGTATAATAATCATCGATTGTTGGGTATCCAAACATGACTGAAGTGAATCGCTTATCAAACTCTCTGATGGATTTAGCCTGAAAAACAAAAATAAATTATACCTATTCCTGGAATGAAAAGAAGAAATAAAAGTATTACATAAAGTTTCTCTCTCCTACCTTCATGACATAATCCATATCAATTTGTTTTACAAACATATGTCGGTGCCTGGAACAAAAGAATTTCAGAAGTAAAAATTAAGGTCATTCCTATCTTAATCATACCTAAAAAATATATACAGTAGGAGTAGTACATTGATGTTGGTGCTGAAGTTATTTTTTTAAAGGACTTTTTTTTTTTTTTTTTGGAGACAGGGTCTTGCTCTGTGGCCGGGGCTGGAGTGCAGTGGCATCATCGTAGCTCACTGGAATCTCAAACTCCTGGGCTCAAGTGATCCTCTCGCTTCAGCCTTGGGAGTAGCTGGGACTACAGGCAGGTGTCAACACGTCTGGCTAATTTTTTTGAGAAATTTTTTATAGAGATGGGGTCTCGCTATTACCCAGGCTGATCTTGAACTCCTGGACTGAAGCAATATTCCCGCCTCAGCCTCCTAAAGTGATAGGATTAAAGGCATCAGTCACCGTGCCTAGCCAAATGTACTTTTTTTTGATGAAGAAAAATCAGCCAAAACTGTAATAATAAAAATAAGTGTTGTTTCATAACAAATTGTACATACACACTACTACTAATAAACCAATTTTGTCAAAAATGTCTCAAGCTAGAATCTTCCATTTGGATAAATTACCTAATGATATTATTTTAAAGATTGCTATATTAAAAACTAGAATATTTTTGCATACTTATTTTTTAAATGTTGGTCATTTTTCTTGTACAACTGATATTTTAATTCAAATCACTCTTCACTGTTCTTGCTACTGTCCTCCATTTCAGTGAGCACTTGAATAATTAATGATATGGTGATTCTTTAGTATTTTTTAGCAATATTTATAATCAATATCTGTAATATAACAAATAGGTTAAGTTTAATAGAATGTTTAATGTCAGCTCAAAAGATAACTATGTCTTTCAATAAGTTATGTACAAATTACACTTTTTGAGTTTAAATTTACATTTATCAATTCACTTAAAAATTCAAGGTAATATATAATAAAAAATAAATAGAAACATCTCCATGTTTTTTGCTACCATACCAGTTTAACTGTCAGAAGACAGACAATTCCAGAAAAACTAATGCAAAGACAGCATTTTGGTAATATAAGAACTGCGTGGGCTCACACCTGTAATCCTAGCAATTTGGGACGCCCAGGAGGGAGGACTGCTTGAGGTTAGGAGTTCAAGACCAGTCTAAGCAACCTAGAGAGACCCCATCTCTATAAAAAATAGAAAAATTAGCTGGGCATGGTGGCACACGCTTGAGAAGCTGAGGCAGGAGGATCGTTTGAGCCCAGGAGTTTGAAGTTGCAGTGAGCTAGCCCGGGCAACAGAATGAGACCCTGTCTCAAAAACAAAACAAAACAAAACAGCCTGAAACTGTGAGAACTGAGAATGACTAAGTGAGCTGCATTCTCCTAAGTCTCTAAAACATTCCATGCCCACAGGCTTAAGGAGCCATATTATTCAGCACTGAAATCACTTAATATATTACTTACCACCCAGGAAAGAATTCGGTACTGAGAAGATTAGCAACAAGTAGAAAGTCCAAGGAAATAGCTCATATTACTTAACTCATTCCATGCTAATGATTTTACTCTTCTAGAATTGAGAGTGATTAGAACAGAGATCTTCAAAGTGGGGCACATACCTTAGGGGTTGTACAAGACAATTCACTGGGATTCAGAACGAAAACATCACAACTTTTGTCTATATTTTTAACTTATATGTATAAGCTTTTTAATTTCTATATGCATTTACAATATAGAGAACATTTGGGTACCGTATTAAATGCACACAATGTATAAATAAATATACATGTGTCGGCAGTGTTATGCTTTACCACCTTTTTACTGTTAGGCCGTGTAATCTAAAATGTTTGGAGAAAACAAGTTTTAAAAATAACTCACTTATTAACTGAAGACTGGAGACAGGTTGTCAAATAGTAATTAAAAAGCAGCCAGTTCAGAGGTTTCTCCAACGACTCTGAGCAAGCAAAAGTATTCCAGCCAACTGAAAAAGTTGCAGCTGCCATCAAAGGAGTTTTGGGTCCAATTTTGCCCAGGTAATTTAGAAGCAGCATTCTAAAATGAGGAAAAACAGGAAACTCAGTGATTAATTTGTTATATTTCTCAAGATATCCTATTTCTAACTATAGACTTCACATGAACTATGGAGAAGAAAAATATAAACCAATGTTTAAGTCCTCTATCTTAGAAGAGCATACACGTATCTTCCTTCTTTTCTTACATTCATATATGTATTTATCTTGCAGTCAGCCTATACTGTGAATGGGACAAATCATAGTTATTCCTTATATATGTACCCTATGAAGTTAAATGAGAGAAATCTACCCTAAGAGTGGTTTTCAAGCGTGGCTGCATGTTGGAATCATCTCGGGAGTTTTTAAAACTACTGCTAATATCTGGGTTTCACCCCCAAAGATTCTGAGTTAATTGGTCTAGGTGGCCATCCTAGTCACTTAGGATCCTTGTACCCAGTATCAACTTTCTAAATGGCTCTCTAGCCTAGAGTTAGACTTTCTGAGTTGTGGTAGAACAGTTAGCTGCTAAAGTATTTAGGTTATTAAATATGAAATGTCCAATTTTGAATCAAAAGATGTAGTTTATTATATCTCAAACAAGAAGCAATACAATTGATCAAAGTGTTTGCTTAAACTATCAACACAGTTTTGCCATCTTAATGGTAGCTTGTTTATGCCGGCAGTAAAGAAGCCTGGAGAGCTAGTGGTGATGAAATCACAAAAGGCGTTTTTCACGCCTGTTGAGAATTGAATATTTTTCCTTGCAAGAAAGTGGTCCAAAGCCTGGAAGAAGAGGTAGCCAGCTGGTGAAAGATCTGGTGAATATGGTGGCTGACAGAGAGTTTCCAAGTCCAGCTGCTGTAGTTTGAGCAGCGTTGTTTGTGCAACATGTGGTCAAGCGTCGTCTTGCAAGAGGATTGGCCTATCTCTATTGACCAATCTCGGCTGCTTAATTGCAAGCATCCTCATCATTTCTTCCAATTGGTTGCAGTGGACATCTGCTATAATTGACTGACCAGGTTTCATGAAGCTGTAGTGGATAATACCAGTGCTAGACCACCAATCAGACACCATTAGCTTTTTCTGATGAATATTTGGTTTGGACTGTGTTTCGGCACTTCATCTTTATCCAACCATTGTGCCAAACATTTGCGATTGTCAAAAAAGAATCCATTTTTTGGCCAGGCACAGTGGCTCACGCCTGTAATCCTAGCACTCTGAGAGGCCGAGGCGGGAGGATGGCTCAAGGTCAGGAGTTCGAAACCAGCCTGAGCAAGAGCAAGACCCTGTCTCTACTAAAAATAGAAAAATTAGCTGGGTGTCGTGGTGTGTGCCTATGATCCCAGCTACTTGGGAGGCTGCGACAGGAGGATCACTTGAGCCCAGGGGTTTGAGGTTGCTGTGAACTAGGCTGACACCACAACACTCTAGCCCAGGGGACAAAATGAGACGCTGTCTCACAAAAAAAAAAAAAAAGCTAGGTGTGATGGTATGAGCCTGTGGTCCCAGCTACTTGCAAGCTGAAGCAGAAAGATCGTTTGTGCCCAGGAGTTTGAGAGGTTGCAATGAGCTCTGATCATGCCACAGTACTCTAGCTAGCCTGGGTGACAGAGCAAGACCCTGCCTCAAAAAACAAACAAACAAAATCTATGATGTCTGAGATTTGGTTCACAATAATCATGAAACTGATCTTTATAGAATGAATAAAGGGCCACAGGGTGGGAACTCTGTATGGTTAAAATACATATATATATATATATATATATATATATATATATATATATATCTCCAGACATTGTTCCTTAGCTTGCTTTCCTATTATTGCTTACTACTCAAGGAGACCCGTAGCTCATAGTCATAAAGATTCTTAGCTATTTTTTTTTCCTGGACAAGTGAAGCAGTGGGAGTGGAGAAAGAACAAAGGAATCTGTAACTGGTTGTGATCAATTAGTTATAAACACCACTGCACTCAGACCAACCTCTTAGCATTCTTCATTGCTCCCATAGATAACATCACCCTTGTGAAGCCCAAGGCTTGTTTTAGAGATATCTTCCAGGCCCTGCATCCCCAGTGGACCGGCAGCCCCACCCAGACCAGTGGTCCATACCAAGGAACTGACTCAACTGGTCTTTCGACCCCCAACCAGGAACTGGCTCAGGACAAGACAGTTTCTACATCCCTATGGTTCCACCTGGAACCCAGCCAATCAGCAGACCCAACTGCCTAGCTCTTTGCCTGCCAGACTATCTTTAAAATCCTTTCTCCCAAATTCTTGGGGAGACAGATGTGAGAATTTCCTCCCTTTTCCTCAAATGGTGCCTGCGATATTAAACTCTTTATCCGTGGCAACACCTGTCTCAGGGTATTGGTTTCCTCTTGAGCAGTGGACAATGAAACTGGATGGGCCGTGACAGTCAGAGTTAGGTGATTTGATAATTATTAAAGCTGAATGATGAGTTAATGGGGTTACTTCTGTCTTACTTTTATACATATTTGGAATTTTCTATACATTTTTGAAGCTTATTTACCAGCTTATTGTGAGACTGGGATCTGACCGGGTCTAGAGTGGCATGGGTTCCTTGACTAGACTCAGTTCTGGCTCAAAGCCCACACTTGGCCTCAGGCATCACAGGCTTGGGGATCACAGGGCACTGGGCATAAGGATCTTCACAGGCTATGCTTTTTATCTGTTGCATCTCCATAAGAAAAAAATGTGTCAAGCTGTAAAACACATCCCCAAGTGGTAAGCCCACTTGGGACCATGTCACAGTGCTAGGAAACTAGAAAGGGTGCTTCCTTCAAACAATTTACAAGACATTAATATTCAACCAGCTGTAAAGGCTAATGGTCAAGTTCTGCCTCCAGGCACTGAGGGTTCAAGGCAGCATGAATACACATTTCCCTGGAGCTTCTGAATACAGAATCTGGGCCTGTTTATGTAAGGTCTGGCCTTTTAAAAAGTCAAGAATTTGTACGATTAAGGGAAGAAAGTTCAGCCATCACCCTGTTCTTCAAGGTCACATTATGGGACAAAGCAAAGGGAAGCTAAATTCTGTCCATTAAGCACAATTCAGAGATTCTGCCTCGGTTTTCTGCATCAATTCAGATTTCTTCCTTTAGTAGGTCAAGTCAGACCTTCCATGCTAATGTAAGAAATGTATTCTTTTCTCTTAGTTTTATGTTTATCGGAAACTAAAAAGCTGTAGTTAAAGCCTATTTTTCAGAGCGTATCATTTGTAAAGGCTGTTCATTTTCAAGTAGATAAACTAAGCTATTTTGAAAACTGAAATGACAAATCAATTATAAAATTAAGAAAAAAATACCGTTTTCTATTTCAAGTGTTTTTTGATTTTAAAAAGTGGTTTTGGACAATGGTTTAGGGAATCTAAAGCATACAGATAATAAAAATTTTGGATTTCCTTAAGTTCACTGTCCCTAGAACACCAACCAAAAACAATTATTAGTAGAAATAAGCCTTTATCTAAACATGGCAAATAAAAGTTCCAAATAAGGCCCAAAGTAATGGCAAGCAGCACAAATGATAATATTCACGTGCTTAAAATAGCAGCTGGAGTAGGAGGTGAACAACCAAATTTCAGTGTCTAGGAGAGCACTCCACAGTAGGTCCATTTGCCCAGCAACAAAACAAAACAAAACAAAACAAAACATCACCTGGGAAAAAAATAATTTTGAAGGCCACTGCAGGTGGAAAGAGCAATAGGTGATTATTTCTGTGACTGGAAGGATGAAAGTCGTGCTACCAGTTCAGCTTCCCAACCAGCAAGAAGGGTGGCTGGGAGTAGTGCGTCGGGGAATCAGAAGGTCAGGGTGGCAACCGGTGAGTGATGCGAAGCAACTTCATGGGCCTCAGATGAGCCTCCAAGCTCACAAAACCCAGAGTACTTGTGTCCTTTTCACTGCAGTGACTAGTAGTCAATTGTCTATTAAAATTGTTAAAATTCACCTGAATTAGCTCCTTCCTTCCTTCATTCAACCACATGTGATGAAATATGATAAAAATAATCAGACATTTATTTTAAAATGTCTATGCAGCCACCTTATAGTCCTCTGAAAGAGACAGCCAGCAAGATTGCTTCCCGTCAGATAGTATTTTGGAAAGGGAAAACCTTACCCTCCCATTGAAACCCCAGCTGCCAGAAAAGGAGCAGAAGGGAACAGGCTGTGCACATGGTGGATAACTGTCTCCAGGTCTTCAGTGTTAGCACAACAGTAAGTCCTTGGCGTCTGCAAGTCGTGACAAGTAAAGCACAAAAATTAAAATGTGAGGTTAATGATTCGTATAATGCAGAAATGTAAATGAGAGCCACATGTCATAAATATGAGAAAACAACCTTTGCACATACTATAGTAATAATAATTTATCATTTTCATATCTCGCAGTGCACATATATGCCATTTAAAGTCAACACGATTTGAGTGGGCACTAACAAAAAGACTGCGAACATGCAAGGAAGGCTTGATGCAGACGGGGCAAGACGAATACAAATACCTTAATTAAACAGATAGGAAATACCATATGCAAATGTGTCTACAACTTAACGAGAGCAGTCGATTTAGGAAGAAAAAGTGGAGAATTATGTATTTTTTAAAAATAGAAATAAAACAATCTATGCCTGAAAAAGCCAAAATAATTCTTTCTTATAAAACAAACAAGCAAGCAGCAAAAACGGCTTTCCAACCATGCCACAAAAATTTTAAATTGTAGCTAATTTCTAACTAGGAAACCGTCTTCTCCACTTTGAGCGCTGTTAGTGAAGGAGTGTGGTTTCCTTGTGCTGCCTTTACTCTTGATCAAGCAAAATAATTCTGACTTACTAATCAAATGTTTTCTTTTATAATAGTATGTACGCATTCACATAGCCCCAGCTGTGTTACACTGCAATAGACACTTAAAATGTTAAAATATGTAAAGCTGATTATGCCTCAATACATAACGCATTCAAACAAACGGTTTTCATGTGAACTTCATCGATAAGGTTTTGTTTGTGGCTGAAAAACATCACAGATGTTTCATTTGAGATCTGGAATGAGGAGGCAATCCTCTCTGTAGAATATATATGAACGTGTATGTATGAATAAAGTATAAGTGAAAAAAAACCCAGAAATTTAATAACAAGGAGATAAATCTGTTAACATTACTCCAATAAAAATATGGACACTAGTCACCTGCACTACCCAATTTTATTATTATAACAAACCATGATCACTAAGAAGGTTATGTATCACCCACCATTCAATCACTAATAAATAGTCTGAGAAAATTACAGTTTTCAACAATCCCTCCAATTAAACTCATCCCTAAAACATGGCCTATTGCCTACTGTCATTTTTTTGAAATCTGCAAATATGTAACTCTCCAAAAGACAAATATTAACCTGACAGTATTTACAATGGTTCACATTTATTGAATCATTGTATTTGTGTCCACAAAACCCTGAGGAAGATCCTATCATTATGTCTATTTTATAAATGAGGAAACTGAATTTAGAGAGGTTAAGTAACTCCTATTAATAAAACATCTTAACAGATAGTAAGTGACTATGCTGAGATACTTAAAAAAATACTTTGCAATCTGGCCAGGTGCGGTGGCTCACGCCTGAGCAAGACCCCATCTCTACTAAAAATAGAAAGAAATTAATTGGCCAACTAAAAATATATAGAAAAAATAAGCCAGCATGGTGGCACATGCCTGTAGTCCCAGCTACTTGGGAGGCTGAGGCAAGAGGATTGCCTGAGTCCAGGAGTTGGAGGTTGTGATGAGCTAGGCTGACGCCATGGCACTCTACCCTGGGCAGCAGAGTAAGACTCTGTCTCAAAAAAAAAAAATACTTTGCAATTAAATGCCCTTGAGGGGCACAAGTTCAATGTAAAATCTACAATAGAACAGTGTCTTCTACCATGCTTATCACAGTGACTTTGGAATTTGTCATGAGAATTTATGTGAAGAAATCCTTACTCAGCATTTTTATTACATTCAAATCTGTTCACACTGCACAGCTTTAAAATTTCTGAATTATTTATGAACAGTCCTCAACATGTCCACCTGTTATACAGGCTTTAAGTCAGTGGTCCCCAACCTTTTTGGCACCAGGCATGGGTTTCATGGAAGACAATTTTTTCACACACAGATCGGGGTGGGGGGCAGTGATTTTGGGATGATTCAAGCACATTTATTGTGCATTTAAACCTCTCTGCTAATGATAATCTATATTTGTGGCTGCTCCCCAGTGCCTAGCATCACCACCTCAGATCATCAGGCATTAGATTCTCATAAGGAGCCACAACCTAGATCCCTCGCATGCGCAGTTTACAGTAGGTTCGAGCTCCTATAAGAATCTAATGCGGCTGATGACCTAACAGTAGGTGGAGCTTATGCAGTGATGCGATCGATGGGGAGAAGCTGTAAATACAGATGAAGCTTCACTTGATCACCGCCGCTCACTTCCTGCTGTGCAGCCCGGTTCCTAACAGGCCACGGACTCGGGGTTGGGGACCACAGCATTAAGTGATGTATGTGTGTACATGTATGGACACATGCATACGTATACACAGACACACACACACAGAGTTAGGGTATTTAAAAAATAGCCTATGGAAAATTACTAGGCCCATAGAATCTTAGTGTCAGGAAAGACCATAGAGGTGACCTGGTCCCTTATTTACACATCAGGAAATTAAAGCCCAGCACGGCTGAGTAGTTTGCCAAAGATCACAAAGTAGCAGAGCCTGGATTATATGTTCGTAGTAAGTAAACTAACTCTTGTAGAGCACCAGGGTTCCATGAGGTATATAGTAGATGAATCAATTATCTGCTGCCCTCAGATATAAGATCCGATTTTTCCCCAAATGCTTTTCTCCACATAGATTACATTAAGATCAAAACTCATAATATTGCCAATAAAGGAGTGTTTTTTCTGGCACTGCCTTCACTCTAGATAAAACAATATACAGTCTGATACTGTAATTAAATATCCTGGTTCTCTCCATGCTGCTAGCTTTCCATTTCTTACCCAGTCTGTCATTTTTCCCCCAACCCCAAACGTGGGTAGTCATTCCCCAAAATTTTGTCTTAGGCTTGTATCTGCTCATTCTCTGGTCAATATCCAATTCCTGAAGGTCTTTTTCACCCCTATATCTTCATCAGCCACTTCTACCCTGTGACAAAACCTAAATAAACCCCACTCTCTTACTTTCATCCTGAGCTCCAGACTCAAATTTCCAAGTTCTAGAAGGTAGCTTCCCTGTAAAGTTGTACCAGTACTTGGAACTCAAAATGCCCGAAAGTAAACCCCTTTTTCCTCTTAATGAAAACTCCTAATCGTCTCCTAACTTCCCATTTTTCTATAAACCGCACCTCTATTTTCCTAGTTACAGCTCAGGTGACATTGCCTTCTGTCTCTTTCCCTTAACCGCATAGCCAATAAATTGCCAAGTCCTGCAGCTTCTTTCTCCTCAGCATCTCTTCAGGAAACACGGGAAACCCTTTCTTTCCACTCTAGTAAAGGCCTGATAAGTTGGATTCCCTCAAGAGGGGCCCTGGGGCAAGGATGTTGAGTGCAAACAGCCCATTTAGAAGGTGATACCAGGAAGCACCAGATTCCCAGCAAGATGAGTCAGGACAGGTAAGAAGTCAATAAAGAAAATGTTACCAAGCAGTTATGGCTACCGGCAAGTAAGACTCAATCCCCTTGGGGTCCTCTGGGAGACTTCCTTGACTTGAACAAGGCTTAAAACGATCCCCACTGAGTGGCAAGCAAGCCAAGTTATTTATCTGCCAATTCCCTTCAGCCACTGTGGAAAGCTATGCCTGGAGGACATTAACTCCCTAGTACTTCTGGCTGCCCTTAGTGGTTAGGGAAGGCCCCCAGTCAGACAGATGCGGGTGCTTGCGGTTGACGCCCTCAGGCGGGCATGTGTGGGAACGGTGCATGCCCAGGGGTGAGGGTGTGAAACCAACTGTCTCTGCTCCCAGGCCTTTTTACCTCCCAGCTGGACTGCTGCAATAACCTCTTCATGGGCTAACTCCCAGTTTTCCTCATAATCGTCCATAATCCTACATCCAATGCAATGACAGATTTAATCTTCCTAAAGAACACTTCCAGCTCTAAGCATGACAGTCTTTCTGCTTAAAATTCTTCATTACCCTTCCATTGCCTACTGAATTAAGTAAAAATTCCTCTGCCAAGTGTTCAAGGCCCTCTACAATACGATGCCAAGCAACCTTTCCAACTCCGTATTTTATTATTTCTCCATATGTACAGATTCAGGCCAAGGGGGCATTGCTGTTCTCTTGTCTGCTAGGCTCTGGGTTTTTTTGTTGTTGTTGTTTGTTTTTTTTGAGACAGGGTCTCGCTCTGTCACCCTGGCTAGAATGTAGTGGCATCATCATGGCTCACTGCAACCTCAAACTCCTGGGCTCAAGCGATCTTCCTGCCTCAGCCTTCCAAGTAGCTAGCACTACAGGTGTGCAACTCCACACTCAGCTAATTTTTTCAATTTTTGGTAGAAACGGGGTCTCGATCTTGCTCAAGCTGGTTTTGAAATCCTGACCTTGAGCAATCCTCCCACCTTGGCCTCCCACAGTGCTAGGATTACAGGTGTGAGTCACCTCGCCAGGCCTGTTGGACTCCTTAATATCCTTGCCATCTGAGTAAATTTTACCTGCCTGGTATCCTTCACTGTCAACACTGCCTGTTGAAATTGTGCCTTGGATAAATGTCACAGCAGGCAAGACTTGGCCCTGTCATCTAGGACCTCTCGGCCTTCCCCAATTCTACCCTTAACTCCCCGTCCAGCCTGCTCCCTGCCTCACTACCCCATGCGAGTTTCTCTCTGTTAATCTCTGACTCACCTATCTCTGACAGTCAGTAACACTTGTCAAATTGAACTGAGACACACAAAACTGAAGGTGAGAAGACCTGATTAATAAATTCTGATATGCCAAATTATGTGGTTATATCACACAACCTATTGCTACTTGATGAGCTCCAACAGGAAACATCATCCATCTTCTTTCTTCACAGGATCTAAAGTTAGAAACAAACAAAAAAAAACCTACAGAACTTGAGATCCATTGAAGAAAAGATTCACCCACAATACACAGCAAAGACACTTATGGGGCAAAACACTGAATTGGTAAGCTTCGCAAAAATTGTCTTCAGGCCTCAAGAAGATAGATAGAACTAGAAGCTATCTATCTATTTATCAACTCTGTCACCCCGACTGGAGTGCATTGGTGTGTGAGCCACAGCTCACTGCAACATCAAACTCCTAGGCTCAAGTGATCCTCCCACCTCAGCCTCCCGAGTAGCTGGGACTACAGGCATGCGCCACCACACCTGGCTAATGTTTTTAAAAGATTTGTTGTAGAGACAGAATCTTGCTATGTTGCCCACACTGGTCTTAAACTCCTGGGCCTCAAGAGATCCTCCTGCCTGTGCCTCCCAAAGTGCTGGGATTACAGGCATGAGCCACTGAGCCTGGCTGAGTAGATTTTTACTTATTTTTATTATTTATTTTTTACATGATTCCCAATATTCTGAAACTGAGAATCTTTCTAGACAAAAGACTTTAGTTAATTTGCAGTGACAAGGGCTACTAATATAACCAACAACTATCCTATTGCAGTAATTCCTGTCTTTGTGCTTCTAGGACAGAAGTAGGTGAAATCACCTAATCAGAAAGGGGACGAAGGAAGACCTGGCAGGGTTCAGCTGTGTGGTTAAAACTCCCAGTTGAGATGAGAAAGGAGAAAGTATTCTGGAAAAGTACAGGAAATCAAAACGATATATAACCGGCTGGGCGCGGTGGCTCATGTCTGTAATCCTAGCACTCTGGGAGGCCGAGGCGGGTGGATTGTTTGAGCTCAGGAGTTCGAGACCAGCCTGAGCAAGAGCCAGACCCCGTCTCTACAAAAAATAGAAAGAAATTAGCTGAACAACTGAAAATAGAAAAAAAAAATTAGCCAGGCATGGTGACACATGCCTGTAGTCCCAGCTACTTGGGAGGCTGAGGCAGAAGGATCGCTTGAGTCTAGGAGTTTGAGGTTGCTGTGAGCTAGGCTGAAACCACGGCACTCTAGCCCAGGCAACAGAGTGAGACTCTGTCTCAAAAAAAAAAAAAAGAAAAAAGATATATAACCTTCCAGCAGATGTTTGGACATAAATATTTTATAAGTTATAATAATTTGACAATAATTACAAACTAAGATTGCTCAAATTGTTCAACTACAGCTATGGTCAGAGAGCAAACAGTAGTACTTTGTTTAACGACTGTTAGAAGTTAGTTTTTTAAGAAATATTGAAGGGAATGATGAAATATAATTCCAAATTATTCACATATAATAGGAAAAGAATAAAGTATATATCTTACATTTATGAACTACATCTAATTTACCCTTCTTAATCAACTAAGGGCTTCTAATAAGTAGACAAACTGATTTCTCACTAACCAGTAGTATAATTTTCTTGTCCTGGGTTTAGAATATCTGTTTTAGAATTAAATTTTTAAAAGTTTTCATTAAAAAATTTTTGAGATCTAGAAAGAAATGTTAAAATTCACCCTGTTAATCAGGTAGCCTAACTCTCTCTAGCTATTCTTGGAGGAGATTAATTTGCTAATCTGCAGTAGAGAGCATGACTCAGAATCCCTCTCTCTCAGGGCTGGGGTTACCACACATCCAATACCGAACCAGGCTGCCTCGGATCTTAGTTTTCTGTGTGGCAAAATGAAACTGAAAAGACATATAAACATCTTTTTAAAAAATCACTTAAATTTCACATCTACTTTATTGTTAATGTATGATAAACATTAAGAACATAGAATATTTTATCAGGAAGTTAGAATATTTTATTTTACAATCTTCATCTCTCAAGTATTTCACGATCTGCACTCAAATATTGACAAGATGCTATTACATAACTCTGTGATTCTTGTGTGGATGTGGGCCCCACCAAAAGGAATAATCCTTTTCTATCACAGTTATGAGCTTTAATTGATCTCTACAGTGTGATTTGTTTTCATTCTACCCATCCCCTGCCCAGTCCCTAGTGAACTGCCCAAATCGTCTCTAGGAAAATTCATCTTATTTTTGGAATATGAGTTCATTAAATAAGAAGTCAGAGAAAATAAAAATATTCCACATACATAAAACCAGCAATTTAATGAACAACCATTTCACCTAGTCATCCACAGACACAAAAAATGACCAAGTGTCTAAATTTGCCTGGGAGTTTGCTAATTTTTAAAAATAACCACAAAACAAAGGGCCCCAGGAAATTTCCTGGCCAACTCTGAGGCCAAGCTGGCCTCTGTGCGACGTTCCTGCTAATGCTCCAGATGGCTGCAGCACATGCTCGTGCAGTGATGCTCCACAAGCTGCCTACACCAATGAATGAGCAGTTCTGCTCGCGGCTTACAGCAGGTCAGCCAGGCAGAGAGGAGTTATTTTCAGTCCAGGCTCGTAAGAGGCAAATCTCATGCTCTACCCTGGCTAGGTTTGGGGCCAGATGTGGCTCACCTGGGTCAGGAAGGCTGCCACATGTAGCTCCACTCACCACCAACAGGGGTTTACAGCCCTGTTCGCACATTAAACTCAAGGAGGAGTGTTAAAAATTACAGACACCTGGACTCCAGATGAATCAAAATCTCTGGGGGATAGGGTTCAGGAATCAGTATTTTTCAAGGCTTCCCAGAGGATTCTAATGCACAGCCACAAAGGATTCTATGCTCAGAGAATAAAGAAACAGGGTGAGAGCTGAGCCAAGAGAGGAGGATGCTGCAATGATAAGAATGATAAAACCTACCTAGAGTGACTCGGGAGAAGGGACATCTAGTTCTATGGGGGTCTAAATCCCTCCTACCCTATTAGCTTCCATGGAAAAGCTTACTAAGAAACAAAAGCAGATTCTTCTATATCTGCATCCTTAACCAAGCAAAGAATCTGAGGTTGAGGATAGAATCCTCTCACAGAAAACACTCCTTCTCTCTACCTCCAGATTTGCAGTCTGACTTGATCAGAAGCCGGTATTGAAAGGTCAAGCTTCAGTTTCCTTCTTGCCTCCAAAAAAAAACAAGAAAGGTCAAGCCACCAGACCAGACAGGCTGAGCTCCTGCCCTAAGGCCACTAATCAGCTTTATGACTTCAACTCAGTCACCCCACTTCTCCAGAGGTGTCCTCAGCTGCGGAAGGATTTTAGCATTTGAGATCCTCTGAAGCAGAGCCACTCAAAGTGCCAGTCCAGGATGAGACACACTGTGGCATCAGAGTGAGAGTCAGCAAGTCGTTTCTTCCTTAAGAAAGGACTGCTATGGGGGGGAGAGGGAGAGGCAGCTTATCTAGACAGTGTGTGGGGAGCTGAAGTGGGTTTATTCTTTTTTGGGGGCAGGGAGGGAGATATTAACCATTCTTTTTAAAAAATTAATTTTGCTATCAGTGATTTTTCTACCCTCTGCTTCTGTAATTCCTAAACTGGCGTATTTTCTATCGGAGCCCTTCATCTTGCCAGGGGCGGCTGTTTGACAGTTTGGGGATAGAAGTTGGTCCACAGGCCATACTTTAAACAGCACTGCTTTAAAGTGTCTTCCACTTGACCTGTCGGCTCTCCCTTACCTGCTGAGCTGGCTCTAACTTGAACTGGAAAGCACCTGAAGTGGCTTTTCTTTTTATAGTTTTATGAGATATAATTCACATACTATACAATTGACTCATTTAAAAGTATAAGTTGGCCGGGCGCGGTGGCTCACGCCTGTAATCCTAGCACTCTGGGAGGCCAAGGCAGGAGGATCACTCAAGGTCCGGAGTTCAAAACCAGCTTGAGCAAGAGGGAGACCCTGTCTCTACTAAAAATAGAAAGAAATTAATTGACCAACTAAAAATATATAGAGAGAAAAAATTAGACGGGCATGGTGGCGCATGCCTGTAGTTCCAGCTACTTGGGAGGCTGAGGCAGAAGGATTGCTTTAGCCCAGGAGTT